>BQNB010147245.1:0-16464 GCA_026074375.1 Tanacetum coccineum
TTATTTTATGAAATGCAACGAAGTGTTCGATAAAATGTCTCATTCAAATATTATTGTTTTTGTTTGTGCACACAAACTGTTCGATTAAATGTTTCAATGAAATATTGTCTTTTCTTTTATAAATTATACATGTTTTTTTTTTTTTTAACTTTTTTTATCTCCAGCTTATAAATTAAGCACTATAAGAAATAATGATTTGTTGGAAATAAGTAGAAGCAAAAAGAATGACACGAAACAATAAAAACATATGTAGTTTTTCTGTTACGTGTTCAGTAGTTTGATTTATGGGATTTACTTTCAGCAGGGTCAAGCAAGAAGATGGAGGAAAACACAACAGACCGGTCTATGCTTCCCGACTCTATTGTTCACCATATACTATCGTATCTCTTGGATGATGCAAAATCACGTGTTCGAATGAGTGTTTTGTCTAAGCGATGGTTTGCTCTAACGACATCTTTTCCCATCTTGTATTTCCATTTAAACATGGCATGGTTTCGGTCGTTTTCTAGAAAGTATGAATTTGAGTATATCAAGGAGAAGTTTTATAAATATGTAGCATATACCGTGTCTAGATTCTGCGACCAAAACATCAGTGCACAGACACTCGACTTATGCTATGGCTTCAAAGCATTTTGTATTAAAAGGCATCATAATCTTCAAAAAGTTGAGATTTACTCGAGTTCTGGAATTGAGAGAATAGATGTTGATGCTCCAAATCTAAGTTACTTTCTTTTAGAGAATCATACAGGAAAAGCACCCTCTATGTCGTTGGATTCATGCAAAAAGCTAACAACATTTTGTTACTGCGGGTTTCCATTAAAAAGATTCAATGACCTCTTATCTAACTTCCCGTTTATCGAGAACGTGTCTTTAAATCTTTCATCTCCTGTTGACAATCTGAAGCTGTCACATAATTTCTTGAGGAGATTGGAACTACAATCGGACTGTGATTTGGAAGAAATTGATTTAAATACACCCAATTTACGCTTGTTCGAGTATTATGACCGATACTGTGGTGCCAATGCACCCAGTTTATATTGGAAGCACTCATCCATGTGGAAAGGATGTATGAAATGTGTTACACACGATTCTCTTTGGTACCAGAAGTTGAGAAAATTCTTGGAAAAGAATAGTGTTTTCAAAGTCTTGAAGTTGGTTATTTGTTTGGTATATCCTCAAGTTCATTTATTTTTTGGTTTTTTCTTGCCCAAACAATGAAATAAAATAATCCCTGACACAAACTTGTGTTTGCCAATTGTCTTACAGAAGAACCTCATAGATGTTAAGGAGTTAAAGTTGATCCAGTTGACACCTTATAAACTCGAGCATGTTGAAATTACAAACTCAGTCAGGACAAGTGAATTATCGTTTCATGTAGCTGCTGTGGATGCTGTACTCTGGTGTTGTCGGCCTCGATCTCTAACTTTAGAACTATATCATTATATCGACACAAGCCATGTTGTCAAGGTAATATTTATGTCTTTACACTGGTCAAATGTTAATCCTCCATTGGTGTATTATTTCCCTTTCATCTAACTTCATTTGATTCTGTTTCTATACAAAAATTAAGTGAAATGCTTATCTTTCTCTTCAGTATACATACGAGAAACTACTTCAACAAGAAGATGAGGGGCAAACTGCTATTAAGTTTGTGCTGTTTACCTCTTACGAAGACAAACAACACTTCAGTGACCTGAACTCGGTGTTGAAAAGCCAACAATTTTTTGATGGCAGAAAAAGCAAAATCACCTTTATAAAGGAAGTAGGTACACTATTAACCTTATTATTCTATCAACTAATTCCATTTACATGTGTATCACACATTTCTTCATCCTCTTGTTAATATCCAAACAGTTGTCCAAGAAGCAGGATAATAGAGTATGGAAATCGTGAGATTTCGTGATTAGTGAGATGATATGTTGCATGACTACCACTCTACCGAACACAAATTTAGATCATGAGTTTGAATATGATACTTAGGACTCCGAAGTTAGGTGTTCATCAATGGGCTTTGACAAATAGTGTGAGGATTTTGGGCTTCATTTGGCCCATTAATATCACCACCCTCAAATCAGCACACATGATGATATGAAAATCAGCAAGTAGAGAACAAATTCGGCACAGATAAAAAAAAACACTCACAACACAAATTTAGCAAGAAAATAAGATTACTAACATATAACAGCTGAAATTAACACTATAAGAAAAAAAGCGCCTTACATGCTATCAGGTTGACATATTTCCATCGATTGGCGAAAGAAACGTCTGACTTGAATGTATTTTGTTCACAATTCACGAGTCAAAGACTGCCTATAAGCTTTATAGTAATTACACAACAATTGTTAACCAAAAAGCCACCCGAAATAGTGTACCTTCTTCCTTTATAAAGGTGATTTTGCTTTTTAGTTGATCAAGAGGTAGCGCTTTCAACAATGAATTCAAGTCACTGAAGTGTTGTTCGTCTTTGGAAGAAGAAATCAGCACAAAGTTAATATTAGTTTGGCCCTCATCTTGTTCAAGTAGTTTCTCATATGTATGCTGAAGAGAAAAAGATTAGAAGCTTTACTTAATTTCTGCATAATCTAAACCATGTTCTTTTCATGGGGTTTGAGCCCACCGCCACATAGAATCCAACCATGTTAAAATGCAATGAAAGTGAAACAATCTATTATCTTTGTGCGTTTCGGAAATACATCAACTAACGGATAATTAACATTTCACCAGCGTAAGCAGATATAAATATTACCTTTACAACATCCCTTGTGTGAGCAAATTGACCCACTTCTAAAGTTAGAGATCGAGGCCTACAACACCAAGTACAGCATCTAGAACAGTTGCATAAACCGCTACTCCACGTATACCGACCGGGATTATAAGCTCAACATGCTCGAGTTCTCGAGGTGGCGACTGAATCATCTTTAGCTTCTCAACATCTATGACCTCCTGTAAGTCAATTGGTAAACACAACTGTGTGTTAGGGATTATTTTATATCATTGATTTGGGAGCAAGTAAAAACACATCAACTGTATAAAAAGTAAGTGAATTCGAGGAAATACCCGATATATAACCAACTTCAAAACTTTGAAAATGCCATTCTTGTCCAAAAATCCCCTCAACTTCTGGAACCATAGAATGTCAAAATACTCTGCTGTCTCACATTTGATACATTCTTTTGACATGGACGAATCCTCCCTTGATAAAGGTGCGAAATTGTTAAAACTAATTTGGTCACATAACTTGAACAAATGTAAAGTGGGTGCATTTAAATCAATCTCATCCAAATTACAGCCCGATTGAAGTTGTATTTTCCTCAAGGAATTGTTTGACAACTTCAGGTTGTTAACACGAAATGAAGGGTCTAAAGCCACATTCTCGAGGAATGGGAAGTTAGATAGGAAGTCATTGAATCTTATTAATGGAAACCCGCGGTAATAAAATGTTGTTAGCTTTTTGCATGAACTCAAAAATATAGAGGGGGCTTTGTCTTTGTTACTCCATAAAAGAAAATAACTTAGATTTGGAGCTTCAACATCTATTCTTTCAAGTAGAAATCTTTTGTCACAGTAAATCTTAACTTTCAGAAGATTATGATGCCTCTTAACACAAACCGTTTGAAACCATAGCAATATCTGAGACAAATTTCTTCAAGAAGAGGGCAATTTTTGGACAACAGCCTCAGTGACTTGAATTTCACCACGCCAACCATCAAGGATGAAGGCAACTGACACTTATGCAAGGTTAAAGATGTCAATGGAGAGGCACATAAGAGTGTGTTAGGCAAACGTAACATTGTCCGATTCTCAGGATAATATCCGAATTCAATATCCATCATTTGCAAGCCTTTTTCAAGAACTAAATCAAGACAACGTTCAAAAAGTTCTCTTTGTTCAAGGTTTATGATTTTTGCAGCGATGTTGAGTGTGTGCACTGATGTTTTGCTCGCAGAATCTAGACATGGTATATTCTACATATTTATAAAACTTCTCCTTGCGAAACTCATTATCATACTTTCCAAAAAACGAACGAAACCAGTGTCAGTCTTGACGGAAATTCAAAATAGGAAAAGATGTCGTTAGAGTAAACCATCCCTTAGACAAGACACTCATTCGAACACGCGATTTTGCATCATCCAAAAGATACGACAGTATGTGATGAACAATAAAGACAGGAAGCGTTGAAATCCGGTCGGTTGTATCTATCGTGTTTTCCTCCATCTGCTTGCTTGACAAAATAAATCAAACTACTGAACAAGTTTAACCACACAGTTGCACATCATGTCAAAAACAGAAACCCTGTTAAAGTAACAAAATAAGTAATAGAAAGACCATCTCCTAAAAAAGTTTGGTCGTATATAAGTGCTTATTTATAAGCTAGAGAGAAATAAGGAAATCCCAGACACCCTGTTGAAGTAAAGCGTAAGTTGGTGATTGAGGAATTTCATCGAACAGTTGGTATGCATATTCAAAAACATGTATAATGTGTAATTTCCATTAAAATGAAAAAGATGTATAACTTACCCAAAACCCTCTTTAGATTTTCAACAAATCATTATTTTCTAAGCAAAAAGATGAAAAAAAAATTAAATATTTGATTAAGGTTTTTTATCAAACAGTTGGTGTGTATTTCATAAAATAAAATTGTACCTTGAGTTGAATGACTTTTTTTTCCTTGTTTGGATAGAAAAAGAAAAACTAATAAGCTTTATATTGTTGTGTTTGGGTGAATGGCGAAAACAGTCATTGTACTTTGCATTTATTCCATTCCTAATCCCCATCAAAAAGTTTCCAATGAATGACTTAAATTCTGATTTCAGAATGGCTGCTTGGAATGTAAAAGATATGTGCAATGGTGAATTGCAAAAAGATGTGAAAAAGTTTATTAGTAATGAAAAGCTTAGCGCATATGTGCTGTCCTTGAAACACATATATAAAGAAAATTTGTGATTTTGTTTTTGGGAGTTGGAGTTGGTATTTTAACATAGAGAAGAGTGAAAGAGAGTGCATGATTGGTGTTGGTTGGAATGAGGATAATGTCAATGTTATGATCATTCACCCAAGTCAACAATCAATTCTTTATCTCATTAAGGTTAAGGAGTCCAAAAGCAAGTTCTACTGTTGCTTTGTGTATGCAGCTAATTCAGGAAAAGATAGAAGAAGTTTGTGGAAAGAACTTGTTCAGTATAAAAAATTTATTGATGACAAGCCATGGGTTCTGTTGGGAGATTGGAATGTCAGTCTTTATTTGGAGGATCACCCTGAAGGATGGATTTGTAAGACTAATGATATGATTGAATTCCATGAATGCCTTGAACAAATTGAAGTAGAGGATCTTAATAGTTCTGGAGTTCATTTCACATGGGTGCAAAGTAGACAAGATCCCAATAGTGGAATTTTAAAGAAAATTGACAGAGTGCTGGGCAATACTTAATTCATGAGCCAATTCACATACTCTCATGCTCTATTTCTACCACAAATGACATCTGATCATAATCCTGCAGTTCTAATTATCCCTAAAACGATGAAAAAGAAGCATAAGGCTTTCAGATTTAAAAATTTAATTGTTGATAAGCTTGAATTTCTTAGAATTGTGTAGGAGAACTGGAACATCCAAGTTGAGGGCTGTTGTATGTTCAGATGGGTTAAAAAGCTGAAAGCCTTAAAGTTCCACTTGAAAAATCTAAGCTGGCAATATGGAAATATATTTGAAAAAGTCATTGAATGGAAGGAAAAATTGCAAGAGATTCAGAGGAAAGTGGACCTAAATCCTCATGATGCTGATCTTAAGAATCAAGAAGCAGTGATTCTAAAAGAGTATAACATTGTAAAAAGAGATGAAGAGAAATTGCTTATGCGAAAAGCAAAAATTGACTGGCTTACTGATGGTGACAGAAATAGCAAGTATTTTCACACTGTTTTGAAAGGTAGAGCTCATAGGAGTAGAATTAAAGCAGTTAACAATGAAAATGGGGAGAGGTTTGAAGGTGACAGAGTTGCTGATCAATTTGTTCAACACTTCAAAAACTTCCTTGGTAAAAGTGATGCAGTCCAAAGTATAGATTTGGAAAGCCTTAAATGTAACTTTGTAAGTGAAGATGGAGCTAAAAACATGGTCAGAGTTGTGAGTGATGTGGAAATTAAGGATGCTCTATATGATATTTGTGATAATAAGGCTCCAAACCCAGATGGTTATTCTTCCAAATTCTATAAGAAAGCTTGGTCTATGGTTGGGAAGGAAGTATGTGAGGCTGTCAAAGAGTTCTTCAGAAATGGGAAGATGCTAGGGGAAGTTAATGCCACTGGTATGTGCTTAATTACACATACCATTTTCCATCAAAAACGGACTTAAATGACTAAAAACGTACCAAAAATACATTGTATTTGTATGTTTTGCATTTGTATTGTGCAGAAAAGGACAAAAAGAAAGCCAAAAACAAACAAAACCGAGCACGGAATGGAAAAGACAAAGTCAAATCGAAGCCAAACTCAGTCAAAGTCAAAAAGTCAACAGGAAAGTCAACCCCGACAAAGTCTAAAGTCAACCAAATGAAGAAAATACAACTTGAGGGACTAAAATTGCCAAACCTCAAGTTGTATTACGAGAATAAAAGACAAGGGCTGAAATTGCATACCGGGTGAAGTATAACTTTAGGGGCCAGTTCTGCCAAACCCCTAAAGTTGTATCATAAAAGGGCGAAGTTTGCAATGAAGTTATATGAGATGAGGGGCCAAAGCTGCCAACTTACCCAAAATCATTTTTCCCGCCCAAACAAGCCCAAGAACCAATCACGGGGTCTCTTCTCCCCTTTTATCCTGCAACCTCTACAACCCATTGGGTAAGACATCTCCCCCTCCTCCACCATCACCACCTCCTCATGTATAATTGCCAAGTTGGCAATCTCACCACTTTCCAAGCTTTTCAATGGCTATGATTGACTCAAAAGAAGCACAAAAGAAATTGAAGGCTGAGATCTGTTTTAGAATCACCTCACACAACAAGTACACTTAGGTTTTTGTCTCTACAAAGAAACACAGAAGAAAGAAGAGAAGGAAGACGAAGAAACCAAGACCTTAATTCGTTTTTCTATAAATAGGGCCATTGTAACCCAAGAAAAGAGAGCTAGTTCTTAGTTAAATTTCAGCTTATTTTTTTATGCAATTTTACTTTTCCAAGTCTTGTAACTTTAATTTTCGTCTTAATGCAAATTTGGAGTTTTTAAGTCAATTCTTGAATCTTTGTATTTCCTTTGTTAAAAGTATCACTTAATATGTTTTAAGTTCTTATATAATCATATAAGTAATTTGTTTTAACTCAAATACTAAGAAGTTAAGTTAAGTCACAAAAGATTCCACACTCAAATATACCACAGCTTATGGATGATAAGTCAGTTTTGGATGGGCTTATGGACACTACTAGCTTGTCTTTGACAAGCTAGAGCTCGCAGATTAGCTTGTAAAAGCTTAAGCAGCCCTGTTTAAGCAAGGGCGTTGTAAGTCTCTCTTTCTTGTCTTTATCTTATTTACTGTAGATCTTCTTATTAGTACTTATTTATTGTTGATGTTTATGCTTTGTTATGATGTTTAGTGCTTATTTTGCTTAGACTTCAGTTTGAAAACAATTTGTGCAAATTTCTTAGTTAGTACTGGTAGTATGTTTAGTTAATACTGTTAGATTGATTTAGCTTATTTAAGTGCTTATTACTGATTGAAATCTGCTTATGAGTGCCTTATTTTGTTATTTGATAATCTGTTTTTAAGAATTTAGGATCAAGTCAGTTTGAGATAAAATGACTTTTGAAAACTTTAAGAGGTTTTTGGAACAAGCAGTACTAATTTAAAGCTAGCAGTACTAACTCCAAATTAGTACTGATAGTTAATACTGTTAGTACTGTTGTTAGTACTGCTGAGTTTTTCTTATTTAACTTAGCTTAATTGCTTGCTGAATTTGCTTATTGAGGGTTAGTCTAGCTTATTTGGTTTTGTCTTAAGCTTATTTGAGCTTATTTGTGTCTTAGTTTAAAAGTTTTAAGTGTTTTTACCATTTCTAGCTTTTATGCTTGATCTAGCTTATTTTCCTTGCTTATCTTTGTGTGCATTGGCTTATTAGGTCTAGTGCCCAATCATATCCTTGTCATATTCAAACATCGATTATCAATTCGTCATTCGATTTTCCATTCAAGCCTCATTGGGACATAACGACCCGGGAAATCAAACTTCCGGTTACTTATATATTTTATTTAGTGAATTTTGACTTCTTGCCTTGGGCAAAGGCAATTGGTTGAGTGTTTGCTTATATATTATATATATAGATTTTGACGAATCAAAATTTTGGCGCCGTTGCCGGAGAGGCTGTGAAACGAATTATCGTTACGTTTGACAAATTGTGTTTGAATTTGTGAATATCTCTTTTATTTTTATAAAAATACAAAAATATTTTTCATTTCTTTTTAGTATATATATAAAATTCAAGAAAAACCAAAAATATAAAAACATTGTCTTAATCAAGAAATAAAATTCATCAATCATATAATACTTTCACTAAAGTATTATCATAATAAATTCCGGTGAACTTGTTGGTTCCCAAATCGAACAAAAGATTTAAAAACTTGCCATTTGTGTCTCTTACGACGTACGGCTCACCTCGATTTGATTAACAAACTAAAAAGTGGGTATAAGGAGGGTTGTTCCGAGGAACTACGACCCGAAAGGAGAAATAAGCTTCGCGCTATTCCTACTCCTCCGCTCACCTGTGCGTTTATCTTTTTGAGAGCTACCGTGAAGTAAGTAGATTATTTGGTTGAAGTTGTCCTACCTCATTGTCCGTTAAAATACATTGTGAATAAATCATTGAAAAAACCAAAAAAAAATTAGTGTAAATTTTCTTTTAGCTTTTTTTCTAATAGGCCATTTGAAACTGTCATGACAAGACAGTCTCAAGAGCTTATTTGATTGAGTTTGTTTTGGCCAACCCTTGACTCTCATTTATGTGTCTCCTTAAGTGTCTAAATGAAATAGATTAGAATCCATTTGGTTTACTTATTTAACTGCAAAAATCTGTCAACCTTTTTCTGAGTCATTTTTTATAAGCATTTTTCACTTTAAATTTTGAGTTAGTTAAATTAGTTTTTGGCTTTCAAAAAGTTGAGCACAAGCTCATTTCTTGTCATACTACATCTGTTTCAGGTTGTTGTTCATGTTTAAGCTTATCTGCTAGCTGATTTTTAAGCTTGCTTGTTGACCACTTTTTCTTTCTAAAAGGTTCCCCTGGTGCAAACCAGTTACCTTTAATCCCTTGTTCTTGCTTATTTTTTCAGTAAAACCGGTGTTTTTTTGGCTTTTCTTGAAAGGCCATAAGCCACTCTTTAGGCCCATATAAGCTGTTTGCCCTAGGGATCCCTTATTGAGCTTAAAAATAAGCACAAAAAGCTGTCCCCAAGGCTGCTAGGTCTGCCATTTTTGCCTAACATGCTTATTTGCCTATTGTTAGCATTGCAGTCTTTTTGCCTGTTTATTTGGCTTATTTGTTGGCTTTAAGAAATAGTTGTAGTTATATTAAATGCTTATTGTCGTGTGCTCTATAAGTTTGTGTAAAAAAATTTGAATTTAAAAAGTTACTGTAGCAATAAAAAAAAAGGGGTGGGAGTGGGACTCGAGCCCCTCCCCTCACACTCACAACACAACACACTTACCACTCTGCCCGACAGGGCTATCCATTCATTGTTTGCAAAGTTTAATATAAGACCCTTTTTAGCCCATTAGCTTATAAGCTCTTTCCAGCTTATTCTGAGCTTATTCATAAGCTCAATTTCGGGTTTCTTATTTTTCTTAGGATAGTTTTAGGGTCTAGTATTTTAGGTAATTTTCTCAGAATTTTTAAAATTAGTTTAGTATTTTTTATAATTTAATTTCTTTAAAAGTTTTAAAAATTCATAAAAAATACAAAAATTATCAAAAAAATATTTTTCTTTTTTAGGAAATTTTCTTTAGTCATATTTTACGTAGGAAAAATAGAAAAACTTTCGTAGGGTTAATTTTGCAAACTTTTGATTTTTAAAGAACGGGTCTCGGGCCCGGTTTTCGTTTTGACTCGTTTTAACTCAAATTAACTCCGTTTTTGATCTAGTCTTTTTCATTCTTCATTATTAGTCCCCTAGAGTAGATTAGGAGTAAAAATTTATTTTTAGGGTTAATTTTTAAGATTTTAGGTTTTTGACCCCTTGTTCGGGATTCCTGCTCTCGTTTTTCAGTTTAATTTCATAATTTTTAGGTTTTTCTTAATCGTTTTTGCTTATTATTGATTAATTTAGCTTTCTACACTCTCAAATCATTAATCTCATTCAAACTCTAATTTTTCGACTGTATCAATTTTCAAGCACGACCTCGTTGGGGATAAACGACCCGGGAACATTCTATACTACTTCTCGGTTTCATTGATTGTTTTTAGATTATACTTATTATATATATTGTATTATATATTATATATATAAATATAAAAGTGTTAATTCAGAATCAAATCAGGCAGCCCAGATTTGGCTTGAAAAAGAACCCCCTCGATCGATTTTAACTTGGGATGATCTTGTTTCGAAATTCATCAACCAATTTTTTCCTCCCTCCAAGACGACAAATCTTCGTAATGAGATCACAAGGTTTCAACAAAGATTTGACGAATCGTTTTATGAAGCATGGGATCGATTCAATGATCTTCTTCGGGCATGCCCGCATCATGGGTTTTCAGAATTGCATCAACTCGATACATTCTATAATGCCTTGAACTCAAATGATCAAGATTCATTGAACTCCGCCGCGGGTGGTAACTTTCTGGATAAAATGCCTCGAGAATGCCTAAAAATCATCGAGAGCAAGTCCAAAGTTCATCAATCACGAAGCAAGGCCATTGTTGCCAAAGTGAGTACGAGCTCTTCTACCCCCGCAGTTTCATCCGATGTTGCTGAACTTAAATATATGGTTAGAGCATTGCTTCTTGATAATAAAAACCAATCCCAAGCTCCCGCTACCGTAAAAGCGGTCGAGGAAAGTTGTGTAACTTGTGGTGGTGCTCATTCTCACCGAAATTGTCCAGCCACCGATGGCAACGTTTATCGTGACAATATTCAAGAGTACGTGTCACAAGCCGCCGCAGTTAACTACAACCAAGGGAATACCGGTTACCGACCTCTGATGGTTGCAAATCAAGTTTGACCTCCGGGTTTCCCTCCCATTCAACAAAATCAGGGGAATAATCAGAACTGTTATAACCAGAATCGGGGGAATAACTACAACCAGAGACCAATTTTTCAACCCCCGGTTAATCAACCACCAGCTTACCAAGCTCTGTCTTACCAGGCTCCAGCTCCTCAGGCACATGGTGTGTCAAAGGCTGATTTTGAAAGCTACGTCAAAGCTAACTATGCGGTGATGCAAAACATGCAAAGCTAAATGACCAATATAACGGACCTGCTTACCAAATTTGTGAATAGTACTACCGCTTCTACTTCGGGCTCGGGTTCTCTTCCTACCAACACCATTGCTAACTCGAAAGGTGATGTAAAAGCAATCACTACCCGAAGTGGTGTTTCCTATAATGGACCTCAAATTTCTTCTCTTCCTAAAGAAATGGAAAATGAACCTAAGGTGACAAAGGATACGGTGCAACCAAGCACCGAAAACATCCAACCTCCGGTGGTCCAAACTAATGACCAAATTGGTGAGCCCGTTGTAGCTTCAAAGACTAAACCAACATTGCCTTATCCTTCAAGGGCAAACAAAGAGAAGCTCCATGAAAAAGGCGATCTTCTAGCTTTAAAATTTATGGAGATTTTTCGGAATCTCCATTTCGAGCTAAGTTTCGTGGACGCTCTCCTACACATGCCCAAATTTGCACCAATGTTTAGAAATCCTCAATGGAACAAGGACAAGATGATTGAGTTGACAATGACTCCGGTAAACGAGAATTGTCGGCGGTTATCTAAAAAAGTTTCCGAGAGAACTTGGATGACCCGGCAGATTTCTTATACGTGTGATTTTTCCAGAGATGAAGGGAATGCTTAGCCTTGGCCGATCTCGGTGCAAGCATCAACCTAATGCCTCTCTCCATTTGGAAAGAACTAAGTTCTCCCAGCTTTGACCAAAACCCCGTATTGATTCTTGAACTTGCCTGACCGACGGATTTCTACTTCCCTTCGGCATCGCCGAGGATGTTTTCGTGAAAGTTGGAACGTTCTTCTTTCCTGCCGATTTTGTGGTCGTTGATTACGTTGCCGATCCTCGGGTTCCCCTAATCTTAGGAGTCCTTTTCTTGAGGACGCACGTGCTTGATCGATGTTCACGGTGAAACAAATGACCCTTAGGCCACGGATGACCATCGCCGTGACCTTCAAGTTGGTGATACTAAGACTTTCTCCTACAATATCATTGAATCGGTTAACCGAGTTGATGTTATTGACATTGCTTGTGAAGAATATGTTCAAGAAGTACTTGAAATTTCTGAAAGTGGCAATCCCACTTCTACTTCGGACCTTATGATCGACTCTCGCTCTCCATCTTTCACTCCCTTCGGAGGAAGTGATTTTCTAATGGAAGAGATCGACGAATTTCTTAAACATGATGATTCAATACCACCAGGTGTTGACGGCATCTATGATTCTGAGAGGAGATACTATTTTTTACCTTGAGGAATTGTTAAGTGTGATCAATAGTGACCCCAAATCTCCTCCGTCACATTTCTGTGAAATAAATGTACCTGAAAGTTTAAATCTTCTTGTGAAGTCTCCCGTACCTTGAACTCAAAGACTTTACCATCCCATTCTTGAGTATGCATTTTTGGTGGGTGTGAAAAATTACCTGTCATAAGTCGCTAAAATCTTGAAAGATGAGGATTAAACCGCCCTGATCAAGGTTCTTAAGTCACACAAACAGGTTCATTGCTTGGAAGATTTTGTTATTAAGGGATTGATCAACATTTTGCACCCATAAGATTCTGTTGGAGGAAAATGCCTAAAACCGTAGTTAAACATCAGATAAGGGTTACCCTACAATTCCATGAGGTTATTAAGCAAGAAGTTATCAAACTTCTTGATGCCGGGTTAATTTACCCTATCTCTGATAGTCCCTGGGTAAGCCCGGTTCATTGTGTCCCTAAGAAGGGAGCATAAAACCGTTGGTAAAAATTGAGAAAATGAGTTAATACTACTAGCTTGGTTCCGGGATGGGAGTGTTGCATCGATTACGAAAACTCAATGTGCAACTCGTAAAGACCACTTTCCCGTTGCCATTATGGATCAAGATGCTTGGGAAAGATTAGCTGGAAATGAGTACTATTGCTTTTTGGACGGATTCTCCGGCTACTTTCAGATCCCAATTGACCCACTTGATCAAGAGAAGACTACCTTCACCTGCCCTTACGGGACATTTGCCTATCGTCGCATGCCTTTTGGGTTATGCAATGCACCAGGCACGTTCCAAAGGTGTATGGTTGCAATCTTTTACGATATGATTGAGAAAACCATGGAAGTCTTCATGGATGATTTCTCGGTTTTCGGTGATTCTTTCTCCTCTTGCCTTTCCCATTTAGACAAAATGCTCCAAAGGTGTGAAGACACCAATCTTGTGCTAAATTGGGAAAAATGCCACTTTATGGTCAAGGAAGGAATAGTCCTTGGCCATAAGATTTCTAAGTCCGAGATTGAGGTTGATAAATCAAAAGTTGATGTCATTGCAAAATTGCCTCATCCCACTACCGTGAAGGGTATTCGCAGTTTTCTCGGTCACGCCGGATTCTACCGACGATTTATTCAGGATTTTTCCAAAATCGCCCGGCCTATGACCCACCTCCTTGAAAAAGAAACTCCGTTTATCTTCTCGAAGGAATGCATCGAAGTCGAAGCATTTGAAACCCTTAAGATGAAGTTAACACATGCTCCAATTCTAGTTGCTCCCGATTGGGACTTGCCCTTTGAAATCATATGTGATGCAAGTGATTTTGCTGTTGGGGCAGTCCTAGGGCAACGTAAGACCAAGCACTTCCAGCCGATACACTATGCAAGCAAAACTATGACCGAGGCTCAAGCACATTACACTACAACGGAAAAAGAATTACTTGCCGTAGTGTATGCTTTCGAGAAATTCTGGCCATATCTTGTCTTGTCCAAAAGCATAGTGTATACGGACCATTCGGCTCTCAAGTACCTGCTTGCTAAGCAAGATGCTAAGCCAAGATTGCTCCGGTGGATTTTGCTGCTCCAAGAATTTGATGTCGTTATCCGTGATAAAAAAGGAGCAGAAAATCTCGCCGCAGACCACCTTTCTAGACTTGAAAATCCCCATCAAAGTGAGCTCGAGAAAAAGGAAATTACGGAAACATTTCCTCTCGAGACACTTGGGATGGTTACCTTTCGTGGTGATGATAATGCCCCATGGTTTGCCGATTTTGCAAACTACCATGCGGGGAATTTTGTGATCAAAGGAATGTCGTCTCAGCAGAAAAGAAAGTTTTTCAAAGACGTCAAACACTACTTTTGGGACGACCCCTTTCTATTCAAGATCTGTGCTGACCAAGTAATTAGGCGTTGTGTTTCGGGGCAAGAAGCTTTTGACATTCTCAAAGCTTGCCATAGTGGACCCACCGGGGATGCCCACGACTTTGTCACCCAATGTGACATATGTCAACGTCAAGGCAAAATTTCGCAACGTGATGAGATGCCACAAAACTCTATCCAAGTTTGCGAAATCTTTGACATATGGGGCATTGATTTTATGGGGCCGTTCCCGTCTTCAAGAGGGAACAAATATATACTCGTGGCCGTTGATTATTTATCAAAATGGGTTGTGTAAAACCTAAAAATCTCAACAAATGTGAAATTACCAAAATACCCCTAATGAAAGAAAATATTATAAAAGCTTAAATAAAATTCATTGAGTGTTAGAAACTATGAAAATACAATATTTAGCAATTATGAAATTTTTGTAAGGTTAAAATACTTTATGTTATAGAATGAAAATAATTAAAATTATTATAGGTATATATGCCAAATTTATATATGTATTTAATTAATTTATATATTACAAAAATAATTAAATAAAATATGGATAAATATATAATAATTATGTAAATAATAAAACCTGATTTTATTCCATTTGAAATGCCCTAGGACTCGGCCAAACTCTTATGTATATCTTTTATTCACTTTCATTTTACTAAATCCTAAAAACAAATACCACCGAACCCTAAATAAATTAAGTGGCGGCACAAAGAATTTTTCCAGGACTTGTGCGATTTTTCTAAGATCATTTGAAGGCTAAGGAGTGTGGGAAAAATAGTGGGAAGCTTTGGGAGTGCTTGATTCGATTTTTGGTATTGGTTTTGGGTTCGAAAATCACAACCGGGTTCATAAAATCATAAAATCATCAAGGGCCATCAAAGGTAATTTTATAACTCATATTTCATCATATTAATATGTTATATACCTGGGAAAAATGTTCATGCATTTTATTTTGATTTTATAAATCAAATCATATTCGAAACCCTAATTTTTAGTTAATTATGAAATCGGCTTAAAAACTATTTGTACATCCGATTTTATATTTTTCTAGGGTTTCTTATATCTCATATAACTCAGATAAAATGTTGGAAAAATTTAGAAATGATTCGAATAATTATTGGAGATTTATTTGTGTTTACCGATTTCGAAAATAAGGGAAAAAGGAAAGAAAATGGTTAAAATGAATTAGGGTTAGGGTTTTACTATTTTTTCCAGGTGTAATTAATGCCAATGATTGGGAAATAATTATGTTTGTGCTTGGGAAAAATTCAATTAGGGTTTTAGTGATTTAATTGTTACCCGATTTGCTATTTAAAAGTATAAGGACTTGTTTTGTAATTTCTGAAACTATGGGGTCTGTTTTAGACATGTTATTATATTTAATATATTCTGTATAAAATAAGTTGGGGGGTAGAAAATGTCATTTTGATATTATTTATGTAAACCTTACTATTTATAGAAACCTGTTATTTATAGAAACATGCTATTTATGGAAACTTACTATATATAGAAACCTGCTATTTTTGGAAAGTCTATTTTTAGAAAGTCTATTTTTAGAAAGTTTAATTATGGAAACTTATTAAATCAGGAAAGTTATCATTTATGGAAAGTTAATTAAGGAAAGTCTATTTTTGGAAACTTACTATAATTAGAAGCTGCTATTTTTGGAAAGTACCCAATATAACAAGAATACTAATCATGAAACATACTAATCATGGAATATGTTAATCATGGAACGTACTAATCAAGGAATCATGCTAATTATAGAAAGTTACTAAAAATAGAAAGTTACTAAAAATAGAAAGTTACGCTAAAAATAGAAAGTTACTAAAAATGGGAAGTAACCTTAAACATGAACAAGTAACTTATATATATATATGTCCTTTAACATGTAGATCGCATTAAGCAGGAGTAGCTTTCATCTTCTTAT
>BQNB010147246.1:0-16464 GCA_026074375.1 Tanacetum coccineum
TACACTTATGGTTACATCTACAAGAAAATGTTTTCGTCGAATGTGTTGGGCAGACTTAAAATCACGTTGGCATTTCTTCTTAAACGTAGACAAAACCTGCCGCAGCGAAGCGCGGGTCTCAAGAACTTGTTCCACTTATTCCGAGGACATTATCATATTGGCATGAGATTTTTACTTCCTTAATAATCGGCTAGCCATATTTGTTGGGTGCAAACTCAATCCCACATCGGTAGAATATGTAAACTGAAGATAAGCCTCACACTTATAAATACCCCCTCATTGTAATTGTAAACTTGTATCTAGGGATCTGGGTGTATGTGTTTTGTACCCCGTGCAGTTTAGCACGGGTCGTGCAGTTTGACACGATCGTGCAGTTTAGCACGATCTTGCAGTTTAGCATAATCGTGCAGTTTAGCACAAGCCTGAGCAGTTTAGCTCAGAGCTTAATAATATCTCTCTGGTTTGATCTCGTGGATTTCCATGACTCTCCTAGTCGTGGATACCACGTTATATCTTGTGTCGATTATATTCCGCATTTACTTTCGTAAGCCTTGTTTGTTCGAGCGGTGTGTACAGGAGCTATATACCGTACAGAGGTCTGTACAGAGGTGTGTGCAGGTGTCATATACCCTAACAAAGTGGTATCAGAGCCAGGCTACGATAAACAAAGGCAGAAGACGAGAAGTTAAAGATCGACAGTATGATGGTTATGATTTCGGTTTCTGTAAGATGTAGATCGAAGACTCTCTATATCAGAAGAAGCTTTAGGAGCCTTTGGCGAAAGCCAAACCTACAGGTATGAAGGCTTTGTTGTTATTATCTTCGTAGCCTTAGAGTTGGTTAAGCACTGTTACAGCAGTTAGTGGTTCGTGTAGAACTACTAAGCTAACGTTCAAAGGGATTCGAGATTTGATTCTTTGTTGAAGATATCCGTCGAAAGACATCCAGAGAATATACGAATTATTTGTTAAGTGCAGAGGACATATACAGGGTAGAGGGTACGACAGAGGGCAGGAAGCAGAACATAAACAAGTCAAAATCATGGAAGATATGAGAGATAAAGTACAGGCAGAATATCACGTGTTGGAATTGCAACCAGAAGGGCCACTTTCAGAATCAGTGTTCGAAGCTTGTAGCCTCTAGGGATAAGGTGGTTAACATGGCAGTTGGAGACTCTGATGACGCATTGGTTTGTTGCGTTGAGAATACGGTTGAGGATCGTATTATGGATTCTGGTGCATCGTTCCATGCTACCTATTGCAAAGAAGAGTTAGAAAGGTTCAAGCTACGCTCCGGTAAGGTTCGTTTAGCAGATGACAAGACTCTAGACATTGCAGGCGTTGGGGATGTTGTCCTCAAAACTTCTTTTGGTACAAGTTGGACTCTGAAGGATGTTAGGTACATTCCAGGCCTAAAGAGAAGGTTAATCTCAGTTGGGCAGCTTGATGAGGAAGGTTACCACGTAGGCTTTAGAGACCAGCAGTGGAAGGTTACTAAAGGTAGTTTGGTGGTAGCTCGTGGGAACAAATGTGGAAGCCTGTATATGGTTGAGGTACACCCTGAGGGGATTGGCGCAATTATTAATGGTAGTGGCAGTGCAGCTGTGTAACACCAGAGACATAGACTTGGTGATATGAGCAAGATTGGTATGAGCATGTTAGCTTCCAAAGGCAACGTTCCAGATGTACGGAAGGTAGATATCTACTTCTGTAAGCCAGGCGGTTTGGGGAAGCAGAAGAATCTTTCTTTCATAATGTCAGTGAAGACAAGGAAACTGCAGAGCTTAAAGCAAGTTCATACAGAAGGCTGTGGCCCTACATTTATTGCATCAATCTTAGGATCCCGCTACTATGATACTATTATCGAAGATTATAGCAGGAGTTACGGTAAGTATAATGCAAACCTTCAGGAGAAGTGTTTGAAGTTTGATAATAGTAGAGAGTATAGTAGCTGACCGATTAAGTTTTGTGTCGAGAACGGGATTGTGATGCTGAAAATGGTCCCGGAAACACCTCTACAGTTTGGTGTTGCTGAAAGATTGAGCCGAACATTCAGAGCAGAGAGCATGGGGATTCGTGCAGAGGCTCCGAAGATGTTATGGGCAGATTCAGTTAGTACGACCTACTTAATTTACCGCATACCTTACGTTCCGATAGGACTGCGTATTCTAGAGGAGGAATGGCGAGGGAAGGATACTAGTCTCGTACACTTGAAGGTATTTGGTTGTGACTCATTTGTTAAAGTGAAAGATGTTTGCGAGAAGCCATGAAATGTACATTCATAGGCAGCGGCTCAGATGAAATGCGATATAGCTTTCGAGATACGAAGAGTCACCAGGTTATCCGAAGCAGAGATATCACATTTGTGGACTCAATTTATGGAGCCAAGTCTGCGACAAATTCAAGTAGCTTAACGAAGCCAATACAGAAGAGTCAAGTGGTGTTAGTAGACATTCCAGAGAACCTTGCAGAGAATGATAGCATAGTTGCAGAGCATGGGTTGAGTTCAGAAATCACTCAGCCCAGGTGGGAGCTCAGATACGAGTGAGGGGTCCGAAAACAGTAGGAGCTTCGAGGATAGTGGAAGATCAGATGAAGAATACTCTGAAGACGGAGCATCCTCCAAGGAGGGAGGCTTTGAGACTCAACAGGTATGAAGATCCACCAGAGAGTCCAGGGCTCCGGTAAGGTACTCTCCATCAACAAACTATTTGCTAATGACAGAGAACGGTGAACCATAGTCTTATTCAGAAGCCTTGAGTAACAAAGAATCTGTATAGTGGAGGAAGGGTATTAATGAAGAGATTGTTTCACTTTAAAAGAACCAAACGTTTTCCTTAGTCAGAATATCAGCAGGAAAGAAGGCATCACAAAGACTGTGGATGTTCAAGGTTAAAGAAGAGCAGAATGGCAGGAAAAGGTACAAGCCTAGATTGGTAGTTAAGGGTTTCCAACAGAAATGATTCAGGTATACTAAGGTATACTAACAGTTGGGCAAAGCTTGTTCAGATATTGATAAGTGAAGGGTCCTTATCTTTGTTGAAGACTCTTAGAACGAAGAGCCTTGCAGCGATGTTCACTAGGTTGGTGATGAAAGAGAAGTTGAAGTTCTGCGTAGCTTCAACTGGCCTCCGAGTGAATTGATAACAGATGATGGTGTCTTACTAGAGAGAGGTTATTCCCAGTTTAATGATGTTAGTTCAGGATACCTTGTATCGAAAGTCTCCTAGCCCTGCGTTTGGTTGGTGCAACGTGTTTTGTATGTTTGGCAGTACAAAAAGGTTAGAGCAGTAGCATTGTTAAAGGGAAGGTGGTTTGAAGTTTACAGAGATTACTTAAGAAGGAGAGCAGTGAAGTGATCATCCTCTAAGTGGGAGATTGTTGAGTTATGAAGACTGATAGTCCCCGATGTGTGTGTGGCGCAGGTGGTGCAACCTCAAGTTAATCCAGATTCAACGATAGCTCAGGTAGAGCAGATCACGCCGTTAACATAGAGTGGGATAGGTGGTCCAACAATTCTAGAACAGGTTGCGTCTTGTATCATTGGAGGGGAGGCTTATTGTAGTACTGGGTTTGAGGGGAGGATTGTTGGGTGCAAACCCAATCCTACATCGGTAGAATATGTAAACTGAAGATAAGTCTCACACTTATAAATACCCCCTCATTGTAATTGTGAACTTGTATCTAAGGATCTGGGTGTATGTGTTTTATACCCTGTGCAGTTTAGGACAGGTCGTGCAGTTTGGCACGAACATGCAGTTTAGCACGATCTTGCAGTTTAGCACAATCATGCAGTTTAGCATAAGCCTGAGCGGTTTAGCTCAGAGCTTAATAATATCTATCTGGTTTGATCCCGTGGACTGCCACGACTATCCTAGTCGTGGATACCACGTTATATCTTGTGTCGATTATATTATGCATTTACTTTCGTAAGCCTTGTTTGTATTCTTTGTTTGTTCGAGCGGTGTATGCAGGAGCTATATACTGTACAGAGGTCTGTACAGAGGTGTGTGCGGGTTTCATATACCCTAACAATATTTATGGGAAAGTGAACACAATTTTGCAGTCAAGTGATAGTGTAGTTTATATTAATGATTGTATATTGTACAAATGCCAAGCAAAAATAGGGTAAAAGTTAGATACCTTTGTCCATCTGTGAGGGTTCATCTCAAGTATTGCCTTCTTTGACGTGGAATTAGCATAGTTAATGGTAAATGGACCTGCACAGAACAAGTAAAGTAACTGCTAAATGCAAATTACCTTGTAAAACATACGTTGCTGATGTGACCAGTGATAACAGATAAATCATTGCATAAAGTTCTACTATTTTAAAAAATTTAGTGCAGTGATGTATCCTATTGAGTAAATTGTGACTAGTAATGAAAACGTTATGAAACGTAATTTATAAACTTCTACCATTCCAAACCAGAACCGAATTCAAACAGTTAGTTTACATGGCCAAAGTTAGATATATACATGAAGTTTTTCTATCATTTCTATAGAACTTAACATATGAAATAATAATTACGTAATCATTACCTATCTCATAAAAAAAACTTACCAGAGAAATAGTCCTCCCCGAGTCCAGTAAAGCCAAATCTGAGTGGATCTTCTTACGAGTTCCCCTCAGACTCAAAGTATAGTAGTAAAATAATGCACATCATCTGACTCTCACCTTCCCCCAACGTAACTTGAAAACCATTGTTTTCTCACGAGTTAGTAAAATTTGTTAGACTAAAAAATTACCTTTTAAATTGATTAAAGGAAAATTATATAAACCCGAGTTATTACTAAATGGTGCACGAGTTTAGTGGTTACCGTTTCAATTGTAATAGGATAGATCTCCATCAAGAACTAGGCAGTGTTCTTACGAGGGACCTGGGGGTGGATATGTTTGGAGTGGCTAGATCGCGGTAGATCAGGGTATTTCACCTGTTAGTGGTAATTTTGCGATCGATATTCTAATACCGCATTGCCGATGATAACAACTCACCACTAACCAACATACTTTTAATTTATTAATAAGAACTTAAATTAATATTATACTAATTTATAATTAAAACCACCTCCCACCCCAACCTCTCCACCACCAACAAAAAACTAATAACCCCATGCCCCCATTACTCCATCCCAACCCCCCACTCACCCAACCAAAAACAGCCCCCACCCCCACCCCAAAAACTACCAAAACAAACCCACCAACCACCCACCACAAAAACTCCCAACCATCCAACCTCTCTAACCTCTCCGAACCCCAAACTACCACACCATAACACCTTTTGGATATTTGACAAACCCGGGAGGGGACCCTAACCCCCCTCGGGATGCGAGGCAGAGGAAGTAAATTGTTTTAAAACATCTAGTATAGTGACTGATCATATACTAGATTGAATATAAGGAATATATAATATGAATGCCCACCCATTCTGTCCCTCTTTTTGGGATTAGGATTTGATGTGGACCCCCCTCACCCAACCGCCCTCCTCGTGGTTATGGAGTATTGGGATTCACGATATAATAACACAAAAATTATTAAACTTAGATAGCATCTATATATCATCTATAATTTTGAATAATATAGATTTAGAATAATAAAATTACTATAACCCTCCAACTTGGAATTATGATTTCTTTGCTAGGTGGAAATTTCTGGAAATGGGTGGGCATTTATCGATTTCAATTATAATGATTATATAATTTTATGCGTGGATTATGATTCATGTGGATCAGCTCGAATCTCGATTATATAGGATATAAATCAGAGGAGGGACCCTTGGTGTCGGAAGGCCGGACCACTGGATGGTTTGAGGAATTGGAATTCGTGGCTGTTGGGGTTGGAATACCCCTCCCACCTGGAGGGTGGGAATGGATTGGGGGAATTTTGTATGGCAGGAGACTCGATAGTTCTACTTGTACCATGCGTTTAGTATTTTTACCTACTGACATACTCAACTTTTCTAAGAGTGCGAACAACCTTAATTTTATAATTAACCGTTGGTTTTTGTCCTACTAATTTAACGAGAGGGGGGGGAGACCCTGTTGAGTGGAGAAAGCGATTGTTGTGGAGGGTGGTGGATCCCTTTGGGTGGTGGGAGACCTGGATTTGGTGAAGCTGTTGTCCCGGGACACGGGTAGGCGTTTGTGTGTCATGTTGACTGTGGGTGAGTGGTTTTGTAGTTCCGGGGAGGGTGGGGGATTGGGGAGGGGTGGGTGCGATTGTGTTGTTTTCAAACATGGTTTCATTGATCTTTTTTGGGTGGGTGGTGGGTTGCGTTGTTTGTTTGGGTTCTGCTAAATGTGGGTGGTTGTTGTGAAGTTGTGGTAGTGTGGTGGTTTGGTGTATGTTGGTAGATTGTTTTGGTTTTTAATATCAATAAATGTTAGGAGTTGGGTTTTACTTTTTGTAACAGTGTTGGGGTGCTGAGTGATATGTTGTGGTTTTGTGCGAGATAGCAAACAGAAGCGATAGATTTGGTATTTAAGTTTAATGAAAAAGGAGGGTAATAGTAGATAACAAGATATCAAAAGTATTTAGGTCTTAAATAGGAAATAAGAAGTTGATGGGATTAATTTATAATTATTTAGTTTTTTTAACAATAATTAACAAATACAAATTAGGGAGAAAACTTGCTTAATTATAAAAAATTTATTTACTTTTCCGAGGATCTTTAATTAATAATATCTATTTTCTGTAAGAGTAGTAATTTTCATGGGTATTAGTGGTTAGATTTGTTGTAGCTTTTGGTTTTTGGGTAATGCGGTGAAAACTATGGTTTGGTTTATGGTATTTGAAAGGTTTTTTGATGTTGGTTTGTGTGTTTGTTTGTTTACGTAATGAAATTATATAAATAAAAATAGTATAGAAAACGTTGTTTGTGTTGTAGATCGATGCTGGTTGAGGAGAGTGGTTTTTAGATTAGTTGGGTAAACGAACCTTTATCTTGTTAGTGTTAGATCGTGACTAGTGTGGCTGGGGTGTGGTGTGTTCCATAGCCCACGACATTTCTCTTTTTACCTACCAACACTCTCCCCATAGAAGTTAAAGACCCTAAGATTGATAGGCTGTCATTGTAAGTGATAATGTGTCAGATAGTATGTGTAATGTTTAGTCACCTTATAAACATTATTTTACCTCTTCTTTACTTATTTTCAAGGAATTGATGTGTCATTGACGTTTGAATTATATTATCTTTCTTCAGACATACCAGTGTCATGACGTTGTCTTTGTACTAGTAGAACCACGCAGTTATCTAGGCATTGTGGAGTGTTGGGGGGGGCTGGGTGCGGGTTCGATTTTATAGGGGGGGCAGAGTTGGTAGGCGCTCAGTGGTGCCCAAGAAGGGTGGGCGGTTCAAAGTTAGATATATACATGAAGTTTTTCTATCATTTCTATAGAACTTAACATATGAAATAATAATTACGTAATCATTACCTATCTCATAAAAAAAACTACCAGAATAGCCCCGAGCCTCCAGTAAGCCAAATCATGAGAGGATCTTCTTCCGAGTTCCCTTCAGACTCAAAGAAGTAGTAAAATAACTGCACATCATCTGACTCTCCTACCCCCAACGTAACTTGAACCACATTGTTTTCTCACGAGTTAGTAAATTTGTTAGACTAAAAATTACCTCTATAAATAGATAAAAGGAAAATTATATCAACCGAGTTTTACTAAAATGAGCACGAGTTTAGTAGGTTACCCAGTTTCAAGTGTAAAAGGAAGATCACCATCAAAGACTGGCAGTGTCTTAACGAGGGACCCTGGATCGATAACCTCCAACAAAACAATAAGAACAAATACAACATACACCATTGTCATGACTTTAGTACTAAGCATGTTAAGCAAGTTCCAAGTTTGAAGTCGAGATTATGATCCTGGTTTTAGCAGGATTTTAAGCTGACTGCTCTTCTAAATAGAGTAAGTAATCAGTAGAGTTTTTTTTACATAATTTTTGAGTTAATTACATAAATCATCCTTGTGGTTCACCTTTCGTCTTAGAACATCAATAATTACACCAGTACTTTTTATGGTCACCATGTAAGAAGGCTGTCTTAACATCTAATTGCTCTAGATGCAAGTTCTCTGCGGCTACAATACTCAAGACTAACCTGATTGTAGTCATCTTCACAACTGGAGAGAAGATCTCATTGTAGTCTACCCCCTATTTCTGTTAGAAACCCTTAACTACCAATCTAGCCTTGTACCTTTTCTTGTTATTCTGCTCTTCTTTAACCCTGAACACCCACTTGCTCTGTAATGCCTTCTTTCCTGCTGGTAATCTGACTAAGGACCAAGTCTGGTTCTTTTCAAGTGAAACCATCTCTTCATTAATAGCCTTCTTCCACTATACAATTTCTTTTCTACTTAAGGCTTCTGAATAAGACTCGAGTTCACCATTCTCTGTCAGTAGCAAATAGTTTGCTGATGGAGAGTACCTTACCAGAGCCTTGGACTCTATGGTGGATCTTCGTAACTGTAGAGTCTCGGAGCCTCCCTCCTCAGAGGATACTCTATCTTTAGAGTCTTCTTCATCTGATCTTCCACTATCCTCGAAGCTCCCATTATTTTCGGACCCCTCACTCGTATCTGAGTTCCCACCTGGGCTCTGAGTGATTTCTAAACTTAACCCATGCTTTTATTGGAAGGTTCTTTGGCGAGTCATCTAACACCACTTGATCCTTCTGATTTGGCTTAGTTAAGTTACTAGAATCTGTTGCAGCCTTGGCTCCATATAGAGAGTCCTCATTAAATGTCACATCTCTGCTTCAGACGACATTGTGACTCTTCGAATCCTAAAAGCGATATCCTATCTCATCTAAGCCATAGCCTATGAATGTGCACTTCACAGACTCGACATCTAGCTTATATCTTGCAACATTTTTCACCTTAACGTAGGAGTCACACCCAAATACCCTCAAGTGTACGAGATTAACTTCCTTCCCTTGCCATTCCTCTTTTGGAATTCAGAACCCTAAAGACACGGAGGGTCCGCGATTAATTAAGTAAGCTGCCGTAGTAACTGGATCTTCCCAAAACATCTTTGGGAGCCTTGCATGAAGCCTCATACTCTTTGCTCTCTCATTCAATGTTCGGTTCATTCTTTAGCAGCACCATTCTGTTGAGGTGTTTCCGGGACTGTTTTCAGCATCCTAATCCCGTTCTAGGTATAATACTCAATGAACTCTCGGCAACTATATTCTCCACCATTATCGAATTTCAAACACTTCACCTGAAGGTTTGTTTCATTCTCCACTGTAGCCTTCCACTTCTTAAAAGTGTTGAATACCTCAGATTTATTTTAAGAAAATAAACTCATACCTTCCTGCTGCTGTCATCGATAAAGGTAACATAGTAGCGAGATCCGCCTATTGATGCAGCAGATGTAGGGCCATAGACATCTGTATGAACTAGCTCGAGCCTTTGTAGTTTTCTTGTATTCCCAGACTTTACGAAGCTTACCTTCTTTTGTTTCCCGAATACACATGGCTCACAAAAGCCTACAACAGCCTTTTGTAAATCAGGAATCCTACCCTTTGAAGCTAGAATCTTCATACCCTTCTCACTCATGTGCCCAAGCCTCTGGTGCCACAGAGTTGCGTTGCCCCTACCATCAATAGCTGCGTTAACCCCATCGAAGGATACCTCAACCATGTACAAGCTTCCACGTTTGTTCCTACAAGCTACCACCAAACTACCTGTAGTAACCTTCCACTTCTGGTCTCTGAAGCCTACGTGGTACTCTTCTTTATCAAGCTGCCCAACAAAGATTAACCTCTTCTTTAGGCCTAGAATGTACCTAACATCATTCAGAGTCCAACTTGTACCAAAAGAAGTATTAAGGACAACATCCCTAACGCTTGCAATGTCTAGAGTCTTGTCATCTGTTAAACGAACCTTACCGGAGCGTAGCTTGAACCTTTCTAACTCTTCTTTGCAATAGGTAGCATGGAACGATGCACCAGAATCCGTTATATGATCATAAATCGTATCATCAACGCAACATACTAATGCGTCATCATAGTCTCCAGCTGCAATGTTAACCTCCTTATCCCTCGAGGTTACAGGCTTGAAACATTGATTCTGAAAGTGGCCCTTCTGGTTGCAATTCCAACACATGATATCCTGCCTGTTCTTGGACTGACCTCTCTTCTTTGATTTCGATCTACTTCTGTTCTGCTTCCGCCCTCTGTCTTGCTTTTTGCCCCTGCTTTTGTCTTTTGCACTTAACAATGAGTTCGAGTACTCTCCGGATGTCTTCCTACGGATATCTTCCCCAAGAATTAAATCACGAATGTTATCTAACTTAAGCTTAGTACTTCTGGTTGAACCACTAACTGCTCTAACAGTGCCTGACCAGCTCTCGGGCAACGAAGAGAGTAACAAAAGAGCTTGTATTTCATCATTGAATTTAATATCAACCGACATCAACCTTGATAGGATTGCATTAAACTCGTTTACATGATCTGCAACGGAGGCTCCTTCCTTCATCTTCGTATTAACCAATTGTCGAATAAGAAACACCTTATTTGATGCACTAGGTTTCTTGTACATATTAAACAGAGCCTTAAACAAGTCGTGTATAGTCTTATCAGTGACAACGTTGTAGGCTACGTTCTTCGCCAATGATAGCCTAACTGTACCCAGAGCCTGCCTATCTAGCAGAGTCCAGTCCTTAGCTTTCAAGCCTGTAGGTTTGGCTTCTGTCAAAGGCTAGTGAAGCTTCTTCTGATAAAGATAGTCTTCGATCTGCATCTTCTAGAACCCAAAATCATGACCATCAAACTTGTCGATCTTTATCTTACCGTCTTCTGCCATTGTTTATCGTAACCTGGCTCTGATACCACTTGATAGGGTATATCGCACCTGCACATACCGCTCGAACAAACAAGGAATACAAACAAGGCTTACAGAAAGTAAATGCAGAATATAATCGACACAAGATGTAACGTGGTATCTACGACTAAGATAGTCATGGCAGTCTACGAGATCAAAACAGAGAGATTTTATTATTGTGGTACGCACACACACAAGAGATACAAGTTTACAATTACAATGAGGGGGTATTTGTAAGTGTGAGACCCTAATCCACTTTACTCATTATACCGATGTGGGATATAAGCCTTCACATCTTAACAATAATGATGCAGTAATGTCATGTTTTGTAGTTTACGTTTATATTTATCTTATATGTCGTGTCTTATAGTTTATGTTTATACTTGTTTTATATCCCACATCGCCCTAGAAGGCAAACATGTAAGCACTCCTTCTCCTATAAAAGGAGGTGCAAGGATTTGGTGTAGGAGATGGTTTAATATTTCGATATTAGTAATAAAGCTTTGCTTTAATCAATACTTGGCGGTTTTGCTATGATTCTCTCAATATTCGGTATTCATTTGAATCAATGATTGTTGGAGTTTGCCTGATTATCAGTATTCTTTTAAATCAACGATAGTTGGAAGATTGTTTATGGTATTCGGGTGAATCAACATATTCAATTTGTGTTATCTCGTTTAATTAACTACATCAGTTGGTATCAAGAGCCGAAGTTGCTGATTCAGATGTCTCCAAAGAGAAGTGAAGGCGAAAAGTCAGAATATTCGTTCTTTGAGGGTGATGGTTCATCTTCTGATGAATGGGGAGATTATGGTGTGGCGGGTAACGATTATGAAGGACCTTCAGTATTTGATGATGATCAATATGAAGAAGAATCGACGTCTGTTTATGATACCGATTGATAAGTGTAGAATACACATATCCATTTGTACCTAAAATAACCTAATTAAACCCAAAACAGACAAAAAATGGCAAAAATATGCTTGTATTTGTATTTTGTGTATGCAGGTACGGATAAATTAAAAAACACAAGAAAACAGTCAAAAACAGGCAAGCACGGACACGAGAATCAGAAGAGAACAAAAAGAAGGCAAAGAATCAAAGCCAAAGCCAGAAAGTCAAAGACCGCAGTCAAATCCAGTCAACATGGTCAACAGCAGTAAACCACTACAAGACAAAACCTCACAATAATCCAATTCCAGTCCCTCAAGTTTTATAAATGTCCAAAAATGACCCCTCACCTCTTATTGGGCCCTTAAAACCTTATTGGGCCTGAAATACCCTAAAATACCTTACCTGGATCTTTAAGCCCAAAACCTTAGCCCATTTCCTTTTTCATAAACCACAAGGGATAGTTTTGCAATTTCTAAAACCTAATAATAAGCTAGAAAGGGAGGAAATAAAGACAAGGACTAGAAATGCCATTTGCCCAAAGTTTAAATCTATTTTAACCTGTATTCAGTTAAAAACAAAAATTAGAGCCAAGATCTATTTTACTATTCATCATCTTCCCTAAATCACCCTTGCCTCATATCAAAGGGCTTTTTATAATTAAAGGATAATTTAGACAATTCAATGGTCAAGGAACATGTGTACAGGGTCATTACATCATCAAGCCTCCGGGTCATATCAGTCAAAATTAAGGGTTTCAAAGCTCTACATAATCAAGCTCATTGGACACGTCAGCCATGGGGTAAAGCACACATAGTGTTGGGTTTTTTGTGCTAATCAAATCTCCAGAGAAGAAACACAACAGTGTTTGCCTCAAAGGATTGCCTCGATTGGCATTCGTTGTTGAGGTCACCTTAGTGATCCATGGCCAAAAACCAAAGATCAAAATGTAATAAAGATCAAGGGGTGGTTGATTGATGAAGGCAAGGGGCTAGAAGGTTCTTTGTTCAGCTATAAATACGCCCTCAACTGTTTCACCCACGGCGCGGGGCGGGGACATAGGGGTATTAGTTTTAGGATTATATCTAGGAGTAGGAGTAGCTTAATAGTTTTAGCTTAATTTTTATGTAATTTCTTTTTAAAATCATGTAATCAAGTTTTTTTTAGTTAATGAAATTAATGTTTTGCTTTTAAATAATCTGTCTCAATTATTTACAAATTTTTCATTTAAGCTTTATTTTCTTTTACTCTTGCTTAAAAGCTACCGATTCAGTTATAAAAATGGCGCGAATGCCATTTACTATTCATCGTCACTTACGTTTCACTAGCCAGGGTAAAACAAGGGGCAAATGGGAATTGAAGGGTGATTACGTCAATTAAAGAGCTCAAAAGTACAAGGCAAGGGTCAAATCAGTCTTTCCAAGGGATTCACTAGCTCACTCTCATGAGGAGGCCACGTCAGCAATGGTGAAAGCACAAGGGGTGTGGGTTTTTGCACTAAACACACTCACACAACTAGCACAAGCTGTCACATCAAAGAATGACAGCTTGGCAATCCGTGTGAGTGTGTTATTGATCCAACGGCTCAAATCTTTGATCCAATGATTATGACAATGAGTGGTGAAGATTGAAGGATTGAAGAGCAAGGCAAGGCATCCTAGAAGCTTCTTTCAACACCTATAAAAAGGGCCTCACTCTTCACACACACGGACGTAGCTTTTAGAATAGATTTTAGCTTAATTTCATTTTTAGCTTAATTTTACTTTAAATCTTGTAATTTCTTTTTAAATATTGTAATCAAGTTTTCTATTAATGAATTCAGTAGTTTTTAATCTCTTTTAAGCTCTCTTATTTACTTAATAAGCTCTTATTTTACCTTAAACTGTTAAGCTAAATAGCCATAAGCTACTCATAAGCTCTTTTAGTCTATAAGCTAAAATTTGAGCTCAAAAGGCCTTAATATTACTTAAACCTCAAATCAGCTTAATATCTATACATTATTACCTTTGGATAATGGATTGTGAGCTTTTGGAAGAGGGATCTAAAAGGGAAGGATCCCTATGGACTATTACCCTAGCTTATTATTAAGCTAGGGAGCTTGTAGCTGCCTTAATTGGTACCTCTTGTTTAGCTAGAGGTTTAAGTAAGTTTTTCTTAAAATTCATTGCATTTTCATTATCTAGTTTAATAGTTATAATCTAGTTTACTCTTAATTGCTTATTAGTTTGCTTATTTGCTTAAGTTCTCTGCTTAATTGAGGTTTTTGTCATCTTATTGTGCTTAATAGTTAATGGTATGCATCTGTTTTTAGCTTAAGTCTCTTAGATCTTTGTTTTGCATTCTCTTGTTATAAAACTCATAAAAACCAAAAAAAATATTTAGAGTAGCTCTTAATCTGTTTAATCCAGCTTAATCTGTTGTTAGATCATGTTAATTGAGGTTAGTATAAACTATTAATTAACTGGTATCATAGGTTTAGTTGTTGGATTTGAAAATCCAAGCTTAATCAAATCTGTCAATCACATAAAGGGGTGTTTGGTTTAAGTAAGTTTGACCTCATATAGTCAAATATTTTAGTGCAAAACACTTGAGTTAGCTTTAGTTTCTCTTAAGGTCAATAGGAAAACAGTTTTTAAAAGTTAGATTTAATTTTTCAAAAAGTTATGGCTTAACTTGTAGGTCTTAGCACCAGGGCAAAAAGTGCCATTTGACTTGCTTGCTTAATCTTGATCCAAGCTCTATGAGCTTTTGTTTATGCTTGAATTGTGTTTGAAAACACTCACTAAGAGTGTATAAGTGCAGGTTTACCCATTTGATAACCTGCACTTGTTGTTTTTGCATTTTGCAAAGTGCATCAGCAGGAACATATCAGTTCCTGCTGTCACTTTTGTTTCAATTCTTAGCTAGGCAAACATAACTTTTAGGAGCTTATAGTTAAGTAGGATATAGTATAGATATAGCTTAATATAGAATAGGACTTGTTTTTCATTTCCAAACTTATTTGCTATATTACAATCTAGTTTAAAAGCTACCAAAAAGCCAAAAATAGTACTTAGGAATTTTAGAATCTTAATTTGTTAATTTAGCTTATGATTCTAGATTTTATAGCTTATATAGATAGATTATAAGTAGTTTAATAAGTCCTCAAAGTTTTAGAGTCCAGTTTAGTTTTTTTAGGTTTTTAGCTTATTTGGATTTTGTGCTATTTTGCTTATTTCCTGAGTTTGCTTAATTCATGCTTAATTTCAGTAGCTTAAGAGGATTTCTAGCTCTAGTTTCTTTTCTGAATTAGCTTAAGCATCATATAAACTTTTTAGAATTCCTTTCCTTTTTAATTTTGAGCTTAAAATAAGCTTTTTAGAGCTTAATAAGTAAAACCATAGGTTAAGCCCTCCTTTCTGAGGTCAGAAGCTTCATAAGCTCTTTTTGAGCTTATTTGTGGTTTTAAGCTATAAGTGTTTTCATTAAAGTTACTTGCCTTAAGCTGTTCTTCAACTTTGCTCTTTAAAGTTTTTAGTAATAAGCTGTTTTTAAATCCTAAGTGCTTATTGGGCCTAGTGTGTAATCGGGGTTGGGCCTCAGGGATTAAAAGTGTACGTTTCAAGTTTACCTTTTGTAACTGTTAGTCCCTGTCCTTTAAATAGTTAGTCCTTGTCAGATTTCTTTTTATTTTTTTATTAAAAATTAGGTTAGTTTTTAATTAATTTAATTAAGCTTTATTAAAAAGTGAAAAATTAGGGCTTTTAATTTTTATAGATTTCTGCACTTTTTCTTTTTATAGTGTAATTTTTATAAAAATTTTAGGATTAATATTTTTTATTATTTTTATTATTTTTAAGTTTTTAATTAGTTTAAATCTTTAAAAAATCATATTTAAAAATCTAAAAAGCCAAAAATAGTAATTCTTTTTTCTAAAATTTTATTTTTACTTATTTCATTTTATAAAAATATAATTTCATTTATTTTCATATTTTTATATTTGTAGGATTTAATTAGTTTTTAATAGATTTTAATTCATAAAAATTTCAAAAATAATCAAAAAAATGTTTTTCTTTTTTCTAAATTTTTTTTTTGTCCTATCTTAGGTTTAGAATTTTAGTTTGCATTTTTAGGATTTAATTTTAATTTACTTGTTTAATTGTCGCGTTTTATTTGTTTTCCGTTTTCCTTTTTTAATTTGTTTAATTGCTTTTAATTGCTTTTAATTGTTCAATTTTTTATTATTGCCTTTATATGGTAGATATAGATCATTAAATCATCTATTTTCTTATTCAAATCATAATCCGGACATAAACGAGGATTCAATTTCACTAGTCGTTGGGGAAATGACCCGGGTGATCATATTTGCCCGGTTAATCATACGTACTTTATATTTTATATCTTTGTGAGTGGAATTGTCCGAGGGCTACTTGGGGATTTCCTTAATTTCTCTATAAGTATAATATTTTGTGTGTATAGTAAACTACATACCAAGTTTTTGGCGCCGCTGCCGGGGATTAGTGTTTAAGATTCCTACGTTTTGTGTTTGTTGATTTGGTTTGAAGATCCTTTCACCCTCGAAAGTTTCATTCTTGTTTTATAATTCAAAAATAAAAAAAAAATCATAAAATAAAAAAGTAAAAAATATTTTCCTTTTCTTTTTAGTATAAGTAAAAGATAAAAAAAAAAATTTAGTGTAAAGTTTTGCTTTTTAATTGTTAGTTTTTCTTTTTATGCGCACTCGTTCGCAATCTCGAAGAC
>BQNB010147248.1:0-16464 GCA_026074375.1 Tanacetum coccineum
ACCATACTAGACGTCTACATTGATCCAGTATACACACACACACACACACTTTTCTGGATGCTAAAACTATGTGTCTATGATCTCTTTATATAGAGAGATCATGACTTACAAAGGAAGTTAACATAAAGATATAAACAAGTAAATCTTTTAAACTTTAAGAAATATCTTCTATTATCTTTATCTTCTTAAGGAGATCTTCCAGAATCTTTATCTTTTGATATCTTTGACCAAATCTTCCATAATTCTCTACCAGCTTGTAGAATTCTTTAATGACGATTTTGATCCTTTTGTTTCATTCTTTTGTTCTTTTGTCTCATCGAATCTATAATTCCTAACAATCTTCCCCTATTTGATGATGACAAAACAAACATGTTATTGTACGAACTTCATCATAAAGCCTTAATAAAATCAAAGCTTCCCCTGAAGTAGAGATCATGGATCTCCCTAAATGAAACAAACTTCCCCTTAAGTATATTTCCTTTGTACCATGCCATGTCACCACACATAATAAGCTACAGATCCTATCTCTGTAATCTTCTTCCCCTTTTTGTCATAATCCAATAGTGGTCTTGTGAAGATAAGCAACTTGAATCTTTACAACTACAAATCATATATTTCACTACTAATCCAGCCTTCTAATGTCTCAAATTACCTTCCATGACGCATAATAAGAATAATGAATTTAAGACAATAGAAACTTAAACTAGCAGTAGTAATAAACAACTAGCAGTAGTAATGAAACCTTTCACCTCAAGTGGTGCATGAACATAACTTGATGGTTAAACATTTTAGCAATAAGCTTCCCCTAAAACCCATATGTTAACCATTTCTTGAATCTTTAATTCTGTAGGCTCGATGTAATGATTACTGATGAAGAAAATTAATTATTACGAACTTGATGCTGAAGTAGAACAACCCAAACTTGTGTCTTATGTCTTGTACTATCTACGTGACTCCAAACATGTAAATAAATCTGTGAAATATAAGTAGATCGCAATCTCTTGACAAAAATCCTCATCTTCTATGAGACACATAACCAAAGTGATAGAAAATGTACGCATTGAGCACCATAAGAGAAATCGCACACCTTTGCTAGATTTGTCAATTCTTCGTCACATCGTTTCTAAGCACGAACAAGTTATCTTCAAAGTGTACCACCCACTTTAAGATATGATAAGAACACGCATTCGAAAAACTCCACTTCAACTTTAAATAAGTCATAAACGATCTTCTTCGTAATTAATTAATCCAAGAAATCCAAAAACGAGCCTTTAAAACGTTTAAGAACATTTAAGCCCAAACATTCTGTTTGTCCGAGAACCTTTAAACAAACTGAGAACCAAACTTACTTGTTGTCTGATGTCGGATAGAACTAGTAGTATTACGCAGCAGTATTAACATAAAGCTAACAGTATTAACTTTATTTGTAGCAGTAGTAAGCGTAAACAAGCAGTACTAATGTATACTTTCAGGCCCAACAGCAGTAGTAACAAACTTGTATACCCCATAGCAGCATTAACGAGCAGTAATAACACGTGATAAGAATCATAACAGCAACATGGATCTTGTATTTGAACAACACTAATAATACATGCAATATCATTCCTTGTATACGAACCAACAGTAGTAACTACGAACATTATTAATAACAAACAACACTAATCACCTTCTTTTAAGCATGAATGTTGGTCGAACAGTATTAACTTTCATGAGCACCAATCAACACGAACATCATTAATATTACTTGGGCAACACTATCTTCTTGAAGCCCAATTACAGCTATAACTGCTTAACAACATGGAACAACATTAAATCATATGCGTGAACCCTATCAACATTAACAGCTTAAACCTTAACATGAATTAGGGTTTTCGACTTCCTGCTCTCTCCTAAACATCAAAACTCATGAACAAGCAGTCAACGAATCATCAACCCTAGATAACCAAGGTTAGCTTGATCTTGACTTCATAAACTCCACCAGCGAAATCAGAAAAGATGCACAAGTGATGTAAAAACCTTAGATAAAGGTTCCTTGATATAACTATTATCACAAACGGCATACCCAAAATCATTCAAATCACACATCCAGAAGATAATCATTATTAATGTATGATACATGCATCCAATTATGATTGTGGAGATCTTTTAGGTTTTTTAAACAAGAAACGAACAAAATTAAAACCTTAATGACGTTATTACGATTAGAATTATATACCAAAGAAGACGGATCCATCACCAATAAACCTTCATAACCTGTTGTTAAAACACGAACACTAGCAGACCTTATCCTTCCTATCCAGACGACACTTGAAGTGTCACTAAAACACTTTCTCCTTCCTCCCATCATCACGTAACAATGATCTAAAAGAATAAGTCATGTGTAGCACTACATCACACCACCAAAACTTATGATGACCAACCGAATTAGGGTTTATCGAATTGTAATATTACCGAATTTAACCTTTTTTACCAAAAACAGAAAACCAAAATTCGATACAAAGAAAACCCTTTAATAGTAACAACAATTTACAATCGTATTGCATACCCATAACAGGTAGAGAGGACGATCATAAACATTGTTACAGCAACATAACTTCAAAACCCTAGAAAACTTTTACCACAAAATGATTTCTTGAAAATTAGGGTTTTAGGATTTCTTCAAAGACCTTGTATATCCTAGATCGAGAGCCTCGTGGCTCTGATACCAATTGTGGAGTCTGATAGAACTCCTTAGATCGTTTAAGCTCAGATTGTTTAGATCTTTATATCTAGGATTAATAACAATGATAACAATATGCACATCGGAATTAAATAAAGAACATCAATGTTATTTGAACAAGGTTTTATTACCATACGTTTCCACTAAGCCTCAAATATGAAATGAACACTCTTAATAGTGTTAGGGTTTACAAAACCTTAAAGCTACGAATATCAAAGATGTACATCTAACATTATGCCTTAGGACCTCCTTTTATACACCAAGGAGTCCTATAAGGCTTACAATACTTTCCTAACTTATCAAGATTTTTTCTATAAACAAACGTAATCTTTTAAACAAATAAGTTATACATATCTTCTTTACAAATAACTAATGCTTATCTTCGTAAGTATTCTTGTTCTCCAATCAATCTTTGATCTCATCTCTGTCAGCATATTCCTTCCAGCAGTAGTAATTACTCAACTGTTGTAACTGAGCACAAGCAGCATTAACTACTTAGAAATTTATTCTAGCAGTACTAACATATACTAGCAGTACTAACTTTTGTACTAGCAGTAGTAACTACTTAGTATGTTTTCGGTCTTTATCTCTGAGCAGTCTTAACTTCTACTAGCAGCAGTAACTTTATACTATCAGTACTAATTATACTAACAATAGTAACTAGCAGTAGTAACTTTTATACTACCAGTACTAACTACTTAGCATAATTTTCATTAGTATTACCAACAGTACTAAGTTATGCTTGACATCACTAATATATACCTGAGCGGTAGTAACTCTAAGAATCATCTTGAAGTCTTTTAAACCCAACAATCCTCTAATAAACTTGATGTTCATCTTCTGAATCTTCAAGTTTCATTAAAAGTCTTCACCATCACCAGGAGGATGCATTCAAACACTTCATTGACCATTTTCTTGCTTTGTCATAAGCTTGAGTAGTTGATAACACATATCATTCCAACGATCAGCTTGAAGCTTCTTGTTCAGCATGTTTGAGATTGTTATTGTAACATTCCGTATTTAAGGTCACTATTTATTCCGAACTTTATTTCTATTTTCAATTTTTTTAAGCAAGTCATTTATTTTACGTTACCCGATTTAGCAAGAATTTCCCGTTCTTAGCTTTGCGTGAGCCGTATTTAGAAATCTATTCCGTCTTCGTGCCTCAAGTGGTTTAATAATCTCATAATATTCCCCGATGATTATAATTTACACCATTTTCATTTTCCGTTGTGTTTCGCGTTTACAAAAATTTCTTGCTTAAAAACTCGCGTTTTACCTTAAAACCTTACCTTGTTTAACTTACATCTACAACATACTTTAATTAAACTTATAAACTAAAAATCAAAAAAAAAATATTTTCACAACCCCAAGGCCCTAGGCCGATTTGTACACAACCACACACAACACACTTACACTTTTTTCACTTTTTTATAAACATACTCATTTCACTCATTTTCCCCATACATGCATAACCCTTCATTTCTCAAAATTTCAAATCCTCTCATCTTTCCTCCTCCTTGCTGCCGAAATTAGCACCACCACCATCATCATACAAAATTTTCCTACTCCTTCTAGGCATCAATGTGTCTACTCTAATCCTCATCTTTAACTATCTCAATATGCCTTTTCATCTCTGTCTCCTCTTGATCATCTTTTTCAACTTCTACATGCCCATCTATCTTTTGCTTCTTTGACATATCAGATTCAAGTTCATCCCCTGCTTTTTTAGATCTTTCCTTCTCTTTCTGTCTCACTGCTCTTTCACTTGCTTCTGAATGTCTCATATCCAAAAAAGTAGTTTTACTCTTTTCATTTCCTGATCAAACAACTTCTGAATTTCATCATAGCTTTTTTTATATTTTATTTTTTTTATTTGTGGGCACAATGAACGAGATGATGTACCGCCAAAACTCCCCAGTGATGTATACTAAAAAAATCAGGCCAGGTCTCTTCAAACGACTATGTTTGTATCCAGCCATATTCTTTAAATAGGTGGACATTTGATTTCTATTTTGAGCTTTGATAGGTGGCTTTCTTTTTATCTCTTCAGCTCTAAGCTTTGCAAAGTGTTTCTTTCTTCTGTTCATAAGCTCTACAAATAATCTTGATCTTTCTTCAATGGTTATTTCTCCTTGTTCTTCTGCTTGTAGCCTCTGAGCTAATTCAAAGTCTGCCTCCATCATAGCTTGTATGTTATCCCATGATTCGATCAAAGGTATGTTGGTTTCTTCTTTTTTTTGCCTTGCAAGCCTCTCTTCTTCAATAAGTTCAGCTTGCAACTGAGCTTCAAGATTTCTAAACATTTTCATGCAATTTTAGTTGAGGAGTTTTGAGATCTTGAGGAAGGGGTACAGATGAGATGCGAAAATGTGCATAAGCAACTTGAGGTACTTCAGGTCCACTTATTTTTCCTTTTCCCCTGTTGTCTTTTACTTAATGGAAGTTGTGATTATGTAAAGAAGCGAAAATGTTTGTAGATGCAGGTACTTGTTTTGTTCCTGATCATGAAATATAATCCCTAAGTCCTATTGGTCTAACAGTTTTTCGACAAGCAGTTGACTAAAAGCGGGATTTGGGTTTTTGTATTTTTGATATCAATCAATGTTTGAGCAAGAGTTAATAATTCCATCTAGAATTACAAACCCTGTCACTACGAAGTAAGTAACTAACTTCAAGCAACAACTAACTGGAATGACTTTATAGTTGTAACAGCAACACTAACTCATGCTCTTCAACTCACCTTTTCAAACTTAATTTCCTGCTCTTAGTCCCAAACACACCTGTAATCAAACATCAGTTGTCATCAATTCATCTCTTAAGTCTCGAGATTCACCAAAGTCAACTCCTCCGCATCAGCATCAAGATCTTCAATTTTCCTCCCCTGTTTGGATACATCCTCCTGAGCACTCAAAATGGCATCATTAGAGGATTCTACCTCTGCTAGAGGGAACCAACCTTTACTTAACCTTCTTTAGCCATAAAGTTCTTGACTTCCTTCTCTTTTCCACTGCTTGACTCTCTTCTTTTAATATAATCTCCTTTCTTGAGCAGTCTTGACTTTCTCCAAACAAGGACAAATTCTCTCTGTAGGTGTTCGAACACAAAACTCATCAATTCAGCAAGTTGTATCTATCCTCAAAACACACTACTGGATGGTGGATCAATAGGAAGGTGGCGGTAGAGAAATGTTTCCTCAGGAGTAGTCTACTATAATAGTGGGCACTGTAGGAGCACTGTCCTTCCTTTGTTTCCTTCTTGATTTACTTCATTTGAGGTTTTGGGGATGATGGATGACGGTGATACATTACGTGTGAAAGATCTCGGTATCCATAAAGAGCGTAGCACGTATCTGAGACACCACCATAGTTCTTTCACGTGTAGTCAATGACACATCTACATATTGTGAGCAGAAATAGTGTTTAACCTTCTAGAAAAACCCTTGCTTGTCTCTCATGTTAGCAAACACCTTCTTGGATGTTGGGAAGGTTTAACATAAACCCCTTTGTGCTTGGAAATTCCCTCTACTTGTTTGTCTAGGAAGACTTGCACAAATCTTGGGTACATGAGATATTTTACCTCACCATCCAAGTTCTTCACCATATTGTCAAAAATGTACTTAGAAAGGTTGAATTTTTGGTTTGTGGCAAGACATATGATAGGCAGAGTCATGGTGGCTACTAAATTCCATTCCTATGATGTAGTCGTTAGCACTAAGGCATTGCAGTGGTATGAGGAAAATTTCTATTGTATGAGAAATATCGCTTATAGAATGTAAGCTTTTGAGTAAGATTTTCATACCCCATTCTTTCTAATTCTGCAAAAATGGTAGCCATGGGTAGACAATATGTTCCTTCAACATCATTTTGTAACAATTCTCAATTTTAGGTCATTTTACGACACCTATTATTCGTCACTATTTATCTTTGGGTCTCGATACCGTATCACTTTTATAATTAACTTTTAAGCTAAAATCGCGTAGAACAGAAATAATCATATAACGTAAAACGGTCACCAAAATAAATTAAGGTTTATCGTCAAACACAAGCTAGATCTATAATAAAATCACTCACATAACACAGATAATTAATTGACTTTGCGTCTTTATTTTTTTTTTTGGTCAAGGTAAAAGGGCATACGTTTCCCCAATAAAATACATTTAGCTACACAGAAGCCCCTCAATGAAATACCTAGACTTACCTAGACTCAAACCAATACCCACTTTTAAACCTTAAACACAAAATTTAATCAATTCTTGTGTTATTAAGCCATATTGGCCGAATGTGGGGACTAAATCAACTAGGAAAATCTTAAAACTTCCTAAGTACATGTACATCTTAAGGTAATAAACCATGTAATTGTTAAATACTGAGCAAGATCTCAAAATGCTTCTCTTTTTCCCCTTGTTACTACATGTTCCAACCACAAATCACTTTCACCTAGAAATCTTCCTAATATCTCTTTAAGTACATGTACAAACCATGTTTAATTAAAACATGTACAATGTGTCCCTAAGTAACTTATTACCTAATGGTTAATAACCATTTGAGCTCTTTTCTCTTGGAAACTCACGGTAACATGCATGTATGTACACAAAACCATAAGATTTTATAATCTTGGCAAATCTTGTACAAATATTGAGTAATTAAGAGATGTAACTAGCTATTAGAGAGTGAACAAAAAACACAAAACCACTATGTCTAGGGCACGATTTGGTCAGGATTTGGACTAGGAATTATAACTAGCTATCTTGCCTATAAATACACACTCACACTTGACATTTAACACTCTTGAAAACTCATACATACACTAAACACTCTCTCTAATCCAAACCATCTTTGTCTCTTCTCTTGTTTGGGTTATAAAACGCAAACAAACACCTTCATATTTTCCTTTGAACCTACACAATATACACTACACCAGGGTCTCATTCATACGAGTTTATAAGGCGGTACACGAGCCAAGTCTGGGTGTTTTACAAAGCTTTGAAGCTTAGGGTTTGGTGGTTAATCGTGTAGAACACATTTGGTTTCCATATTAATCGCATACACTCGAACCAAGTCACTAGGACTCTTTGTAAGTCACGTTTAAACTTATACAATTCACATTTTAATTGTTTCCTTGTTGCTAGATATTGTGTCACATAAATGATGCACTAGCGTGAACCCATGCGTGACAACGTACATATAAATGCTTGTATAGGACTTGTGTGTGATGATAATTAAAACAATGTGAAATATGACATAAAAGAGGCGAGGGTATCAAACGTGTTCGTTTGTAAGCAAATGTGAACACCAACGCAAACAATAACCTTTACAAACGAATTTCACGAAAGTTATACATAAAATTTTCCTATAAACAAGATGGCATGACATGGGAACGTGTATACAACCTTATCTAACGTATGCATATGATAGACACGACCAAAATATAAGCTAAACCAACTTAAAATGGTTACTAGAACTATTATCGAACCGTATAATGTAGCTATAAAATAAATGACCCCTAATGGGCCTTGTTGTGACCTAAACAGTCCATTAACGGACGTTATAAGACTGTTTTGGTCCAACAAGGGCCCATTAGGGTCCATTTATTCGTCAAGCAACATATACGGTTCGATAAATAGTTCTAGTAACCATTTAAGTAGGTTTAGCTTACTCTATTTGTCGATGTCTACATTCATCTGCATACTTAGATAAGTTGTATACACGATTCCATGTCATTGCATCTTGTTTATAGGAAAAATTTATGTATAACTTTTTCGGTGGAAAAAAAAATCGTTTGTAAAGGTTATTGTTTGCGTTGGTGTTCACATTTGCTTACAAACGAACACGTTTGATACCCTAGCTCATTTTTAAGTCATATTTCACATGTTTTAATATATTCATCACCACACAAGTCCTATACAAGCATTTATATGTACGTTGTCACGCATGGGTTCACGCTAGTGCATCATTTATGTGACACAATATCTAGCAACAAGGAAACAATTAAAATGTGAATTGTATAAGTTTAAACGTGACTTACAAAGAGTCCTAGTGACTTGGTAATCTTAACCTAAAAAGACTCAAAAACCTAGGAAAACCAAAAGGACCACTAAGATATCTCAGTCTAGTGGACCTATTCACCTTGTTGCAGATGAGACTAACTATAAAGAGTAGGAAGACATAATGGAAAGGGCTGCCACTACGGTTTCTAGCTTAAAAGCAGAGCAGGACAGTGGTAACATAAATAGGACCCAATCCTTGACAACACTTAATGAATCTCTTCCTTAGGGAACTGATTCAGGTAGTGGTACCAGGTGCTAAGATACCATATTGAGGGGTGCAGAAGCTTAAACTAGGTTTGAGGCTGCATCTAAAAAGTCCATTGATCCACCTCTCTCAATAGTTAACACACTTAGAAGTGGGAAGGATAGCATGAAACTAATGAAATTGATGGAACTTTGTACAAAATTGTCTGAAAGGATTCTTGATAATAAAAACAAAAAGAGTGACTTAGTGAGAAAAAGAAATGAGAGATATAGTGAGATTAAAAACAGAAAGAGAGCTTGTGAGAATCACAATTAATGATGAAAATGCTTTTTGGAAAGAAATTAGGGTTAATGCTGGTGTGTTAAACTTAATGCTGCTAAGCTTAAGTTAATGCTGTTAGGCTTAATTTACTACTGCCCGTATTAGTTTATGCTGCTAGGCATACACTTTCTGCTGTTAGGTATAAGTTAATGCTGCTAGACATAACTTACTACTGCTGGGTTAGTTAATACTATTAGGCTTAACTTAATGCTACCAGTTCAAGTTAATGCTGTTGAGGGTGATTTCATAAATACTTCGATTAAGAGTTTCAATCACTCATTCGATCGATTTTATACCTTGATATACTCTCTAATCATAAACCTTAACTCAATTTCATCTTTAATCATCAAAACCCATCAAAATGTTAACCCCAAAGTTTGCTGAAACTCACAATTTAGTTGCATTTTTGGAGAAACCCAAAGAAAGTAGTGGGTTTGAGGAGATTATTGATTTCCTGAATGCAAGTTATGTCCAATATGTGTTAACGGTTAATCCAACCATGTAAACTACCTGTATTGAACAGTTCTGGACATCTGCTCAGGTCAAAACAATTAATAGGGAACGACAGATACAAGCCCTAGTAGACAAGAAAAAGTTAATCATCTCTGAGATAAGTATAAGAAGTGATCTTAAGTTGGATGATGCTGAAGGAACAAATTGTCTATCCACTGCTACCATTTTTGCAGAATTGGAAAGAATGGGGTATGAAAATCTTACTCAAAAGCTTACATTCTATAAAGCTTATTTCTCATCCCAATAGAAATTTCTCATCCATACCATACTGCAATACCTTAGTGCTAAGACTACATCCTGGAATGAATTTAGTAGCAATATGGCATCTACAATCATATGCCTTGCCACAAAGCAAAAATTCAACCTTTCCAAGTACATTTTTGACAATATGGTGAAGAACTTGGGTGGTGGAGTTAAATTTCTCATGTACCCAAGATTTGTGCAAGTCTTCCTGGACAAACAAGTAGAGGGAATGCTCCAAACACAAAGGGGTTTAATGTTACACTTCCACACCAAGAAGGTGTTTGCTAACTGAAGAGATATGCATGGGGATTTTTATGGTAGGGTTACACCCTATTCTCCACAATGATGGTTTCAAGCTACAGAAGTACACTGGGTGAAGATTCAGCTGTTCCTTCTGATTCCCAGTCCACATTGTGTATTATTTCTTCAACCTCATATCCAAACCTCAAAAGAAGAAAGTCAAGCCGCTCAATAACTCAGAGGAAAGCATAGTGCTCCGATAAAAGCCTACTATGAAGATTAACTCTTGATGAGCTCATGTTTTTACCTCTTCCTATGATCCATCTCAAAGTTGGTGAGGATAGGTATGCAAACTTTCTAAAATTGTTGAATTTTTGTACCAGCCTACAAGAGAAAGTCCTTAATTTGGAGAAAGCCAAGACTGCTCTAGCAAAGGAGATTGCTAGTTTAAAGAAGAGAGTTAAGCAATTGGAAAAGAGAAGGAAGTTAAAAGCTCCAGGGCTCAAGAAATTAAGGAATATTGGTTCAAATAGCAGGGTAGAATCTTCTAATGATGTCAGTTTGGGTGCTCAGGAGGATGCATCCAAACAGGGGAGGAAAATTGCTGATCTTGATGCTGATGCAGAAGTGACTCTGATGGATGAGACTCAAGAGATGAATGATGATAACCTGATGTTTGATACAGGTGTGTTGGAAGAGCAGGAAAAAGATGTTGCTAAAAAAGAAGTTAGTGTTGCTGATCCAGTTACTACTGCTGGTGAAGTAGTTACTACTGCTAATGTTGAAGTTACTACTGTCAATGCTCCAACAATAACTATTGATGAGTTGACTCTGGCTCAGACTCTGATAGAAATCAAAGCAGCTAAACCCAAAGCTGTTACATCTGCTGCTACAACAACTACAACTACAAGACCCAAGGCTAGAGGGGTTGTAGTTCAAGAGCCAAGTGAATTCAAAACAACATCATCATCTTTACAAGCATCATAACTTCCACAGGCTAAAGACAAAGGCAAAGGAATAATGGTGGATCCTAAAGTGCCATTGAAGAAGAAAGATCAAATTGCAATGGATGAAGAAGTTGCTAGAAATCTTGAAGCTCAACTACAAGCTGAATTGGAAGAAGAAGAGAGGATTTCAAGACTAAAGGAAGAAAAAGCCAACATAGATTTACTTGAAGAATGGGATAACACACAAGCTATGATGGATGTTGACTTTCAATTGGCTCAACAAATTCAAAAGAAGAACAAGAACAGTTGAGTATTGAAGAAAAGTCAAAATTGTTTGTAAAACTCTTGGAGAAGAGAAAGAAACACTTTATAGCATTAAGAGCTCAAGAGAAAAGGAGCAAGCCACCAACTAAGGCACAAAAGAGAAATACAATGTCTACCTATTTGAAGAACATGGCTGGATACAAACATAATCAGCTATTGAGCAAAAGTTATGATGAGATCTAGGAAATGTTTGATAAAGAGATGAAAAGGGTAAACACTTTTGTAGATATGAATACAGAGTTGGTGAAAGACAGTAAGACAAAAGTAGAAGGTAGTTCTAAAAGAGCAGGTGATGAATTAGAACAGGAAAAGGCTAAGAAGCAAAAGGGTGATGATGATCAAGAGGAGGCAAAGATGAAAAGGCATGTTGAGATAATTAAGGATGATGATGTAGCAATTGTTGCTATACCTCTAGCTACTAAGCCTCTAGTGATGGTTAAATACCAGATTAATAAAGATAGAAGGATGGGATACTTTAAATTGATAAGGGCTGATGGAAGCTCAAAAAGGTATTCATCAATGATAAAGATGCTTCAGGGTATTGATAGAGAAGACTTGGAGACCCTCTGGAAGTTGGTTAAAGCTAAACATGAGAATACAAGGCCAGAGGATGACTATGAAAGAGTGTTATGGGGAGATTTGAAAGTAATGTTTGAACCTGACATTAAAAGTGATGTATGGAGAAATCTACAAGGGTACAAAGTGACTGTTTGGAAGCTGTTTGATAACTGTGGAGTGCACTTTGTAAGGTTTAGAAATCTACATATCTTTATGTTGGTTGAGAAAAGATATCCCCTTACACCAATAACAATCTCAAACATGCTGAACAAGAAGCTTCAAGCTGATCGTTGGAATGAGATGTGTTATCAACTACTCAAGCTCATGACAAAGCAGGAAAAGGGTCAATGAAGTGTTTGAATGCATCCTCCTAGTGATGGTGAAGACTTTTAATGAAACTTGAAGATTCAGATGATGAACATCAAGTTTAGGGGAGGGTTGTTGGGTTTTAAAAGACTTCAAGATGATTCTTAGAGTTACTACTGCTCAGGTATATATTAGTGCTGTCAAGCATAACTTAGTGCTGCTGGTAATACTAATGAAAATTATGCTAAGTAGTTAGTACTGGTAGTATAAAGTTACTGCTGCTAGTAGAAGTTAAGACTGCTCAAAGATGAAGACTGAAAATATACTAAGTAGACTGCTCAGAGATGAAGACTAAAAATATACTAAGTAAGTACTACTGGCTTAGTACAAAAGTTAACATACTGCTAGTATATTGTTTAGTATGCTATTGCTTTATGCTCTCAGTTAATGCCATGCTAGTTCAAAGATAATGTTGAATTGTATAAACTGCTGAAAGATTACAACTGCTTGGAAGAGTTTAATACTGTCAAAGGATAAAGACTAATGAGAAAGATGGAGATCAAGAATATTACTGAAGTTAAGTATTGAGTTTATTTTTGTAAGATATGTAGAAGTTATTTGTTTAAAGATTAATGATACTTTGGAAAGTATTGTCAAGCTTATAGGACTAATTGGTGTATAAAAAGGAACTGGTAACTAGGGGTATAGAATTTCAATGTACCAAAAACGACGTCATTGTTCATAGCTTTAGGTTTTCTGATAACCCTAATACTTTTTGAGTATTCTGTATTTATTTATTGAGGCTAAAAGTTTGATTAAAGGTGTTGTCTTTGATTGTTTTAATGTTTCTTTATTCTTTTTAGTGCAAGTTAAACTCGATTATGCATAGTTTATATCATACACTTAAAGTTATTTCTTAGTACCTTTGGATTTATCCAAGGATACTAAACCTTACATCAAGCTAAGGAGTTTAAGATTTGTTCATTGGGATCTACACAAATAACCCTCAAAAAAATATATATAAAATACATATACATAAGCAAAGCATCATACAAATTATCTTTAGGAAAGAATAATAAGTAATCAACATGGGTATTGTTCTCCTCGGTAAAGAGAGTGAATACAAATTTACGATTCATATCGCTAAAATCGAGCTTGATGTCATTTTGGTTTTGGTTTTGGTTTATAAATCTATAACGCAAGGGAAAGACACATAAAGGTCGATTAGTCTAAGAATTAAGGCAACTTAAAAATCAAACGATATTTAAAGCAATTAAAAACTTATTAATAACTAAAATAAACTAACTAATTAACTAAAATTGACAAATTAAAAATCTAAAAACTCAAAATGCAAATTTTTAAACTTAAATGCATTAAACTATTTTTTAAAACACAAAAATTATTTTTTTGACTTTTTAAACTATTTAAAACTATTTTTTAAAACTAAATAAAACTAAAAATGAGATTAAAAATACTAAAATTAATCCTAAAAATTTAAGAAAATTCCTAAAAGTGCTTTAAGCTAAAAAGGTGGTTTTCAAAGAAAAATAACTCAAAAAGCTAAAACGGATAAGCTGCTAAAAATCGAATAAGCTCAATAAGCTAAAACTGAAAGTGCATTTATGAAATAAAAGAAACAAACATATAACAGAAAAGTCCCAAGGGCGCTACTGGTTAAGGTGTTGGTGTTGTGAAGGTGAGGTCGCAGGTTCGAGTCCTGGACCTGCACTTTTTGTAAAAACATTTTTTTTATTTTTCTTTTTGAAAAAGCTATAAATCTAGTAAAAATAATCAACTTTAATAAATGGACTTTTTGACAATACTTATAAATAAGCAAGAAAAAGCTCAATTGAAATGACAATTTACTTAAGAAGGAATGTTTGCTTATAGCTAAACTGTTAGGCTTTTTTTTGGACTCAATAAGCAAATAAAAACTTAGTAAGCTAAAAATAGACCTAAAGCTAGTCCTAATAAGCACCAAGGATTCAAAATAAGCAAATAAAATGAGCTCAAAAGCACCAAAAACCTTTAAGACAGCAGACTCTAAGGATGGACTTAAAAGACTTTTACCAAACTATAAGCTAAGAATAAGGACTAAAAAACAGACAAGGACCTATACTCTAATAACTCACATAAGCAAGAATAAAGCAAATTGGTTTAGAAAATAAGCTTAGAAAAATGAAATGAAAGTAACAGTTTACTTCTACTTGATTTTGGCTTTTTGAAGAAAAATGACACTTTTAAGCTTAAAATTACAAATGACCCTATTTGCAACTAAAATTTAAGACTCAAAAATGACTTTGACAATCTAAAAGCTTAAAACAGATTAACTAAAGACTCCAATAAGCTAAATGAGATAAAAATAAAACTAAACTAAGCTAGGACATTACCTTCAAATGATCAGTAAATATGGACCTAAAAAGAAACTAATATTCTTCAAAATTATTTGATTGCTTTTGAACAAAAGTTTTTAGAATTCTTTCCTAGCAACTAATGGCTCAACACAGATTAATTATGGAGCATTTAGAAACCATGTTGATCACAAATTCCACTACTCAAATATACTTTTAAGACAATCTACAAATAAGCAGTTTGAATAACCCAAAAAAACTAGCAGACTTGCATCTTAACTTGAAAATTTTGACAAAACCTATCTAGGCTTATAAAAACTATTACTAAGACTTAATTTGAGCTTATTAAATCTACCTTAATCCCTAAAACTAATCTTAGCAGTCTTAACTTATGTTAAGACTGCTTATGCCAAACACCCCTTTAAAACTCATAACTCAATATTCAGGCTAAAACAGATCTTGCAAAGCTTTAATTTGCTAAAACAGATATTTAACTAAGCATATAAGAGATTATTAAGCAAATTCCTATGAAAAATAAGCACTATAATATAAGCTATACTAATAAGATATATTAACTAAAATAATGACAGATTTATGAAAACTAAGATTAAATTTAAACTAAACAATAAACTAAATATAACAAGCAAATGCAGAACTAAATAAGCACAAATAAGCATAAGCTAACATAGGACTTAAAGCTATAAGAGTAAAAGTAAACTAACCATGGTCCTTTGCTCTAAACAAGGACAGTATTGCTCTTAAAGCTTATCTACAAGCTCAAGCTTGTTGAAAACAAGCTAGTAAACACCATAAGCCCATCTATGTTTGGCTTATCATCCAAATTAAGCTATTTGACTGTTTTGGTGAATTTAAGTAGAGTAGCTTATTCAGTTAAGCTATTAGAAAGCTTAATTGAATAAGTGAAAGCTTAAAAGAGTAAAAGAGCTTATTGAGCTTATTAAACCATTTTGAAATCAATTATATCAATGTAAGACAGAATTTAAAAACATGATTAAAAAGGAAATAGAAATTTCATTAATAATAAAGAGTTTACATTATTAAAAATGGAAATTACAATATTAAAAAGACAATAAGCTTGAAAATAAAGCTATAAACTACACTACTCCTACTCCTACTCTAGATAATTCCTTCTATGAGTGATTCCTCTCTATTTATAGCAGGAAAAGGAAGCTTCTAGGCCAAGGAGCGTGGTATGTGTATAATTACACATACCACTTTCCATTAAAAACAGACTTAAATGACTAAAAACATACCAAAAATACATTGTATTTGTATGTTTTGCATTTGTATTGTGCAGGAATCGGATATTCAAGAAAAGGAACAAAAAGAAAGCCAAAAGCAAACAAATCCAAGCACAGGATGGAAAGGGCTAAGTCAAAAGTCAAGCCAATGGAAGAAACTACAACTTGAGGGGCTAAAACTGCCAAGCCTAAAGTTGTATTACAAAAGATTAAAAAGACAAGGGCCAAAACTGCCAACCGGGCAGAGATTACAATTAAGTTATAAGACTTCAGGGGACCAATCTGCCAACTCCCCCAAAAAAGTCTTCTTTCCCGCCCCAAAACCCAGTTACAACTTGTATATCGCCTGATCCGGCTCAGACTACACCTTAAAATACATATAATATAATAAAATATCAAATATATAGTAAGGATAGTCTAAAAGCA
>BQNB010147249.1:0-14829 GCA_026074375.1 Tanacetum coccineum
TGAATGTGAATATCATGTTTCGATCTTGCTGCTGGTCATCTTGCTGCTGGTGTTCCTAGCATTTTCAAACTTGGGTTAGGTTGTAGTGCTTGTTTCCAAGTACAAATTTACTTGTATGATCTTTGTGTTTCATCAGCTTATTTTTGCGGCTTATGTGCTTATGTAAATTTATATTAGCTAGTAAGCTCAACTTTTGAAGCTCGTCAGCAAAGAAAAGTTATCTACTTGTTTAGATTCAAATAAGCTCATAAGCCCAAAAAACTAAGCTACTCCAAACACCTAGCTAGTTGTGAATGGAGGTTATAGTGACCGATGTGAATAATAAAAACACGTAAAGACGCACTCGAAGGTTCAAAATTACTCCCAAGCAAATTAAAGACGCACTTGAAGGTTATATAACTGATAAACTAAAGACGCAACCCTTAAGACTCTAGACTAAAAGTATTTATACATATCTCGGTACTCTAACTCGCAACCCTTAAGACTCTAGACTATGATGTTATGTAATGGATTTGAATGGGTCATAGCAGTCGACTATTATGCAACAAAAGTTCAAAATTTTAACTACATTGTCCTATTTCATCTTTCGTGTTTGCTTTTCAGTAACAATATCTGCAAGAATGCAACTTTACGCTAACGTAAACTACTCTCGATCAAATATAATTCTTATCGCAACTACATCAGTAATTTAACGAACCCACCCATCCCACCCGTCCATTTTGTTACTTGTAAAGTGAATTGATCCTATTTACCTAAACAACGTCGGGTCTACCATCTTGATTACGCTTTGTCAAGTACTCGGTCTCTGTTTCAGTGAAGAAGCATGGAGGTTTCACCTACAAAGTTGATGAAAGTGAGTGTAAATTCCAATCCTTTAATCTTAAATCAAGCTATTTCTTTACCTCGATAAGAAGTGGCAGAATTGTAACTCCTACGCGCCATCCAACACCCAGGACACTAACGTCTCTTGGATGAGCAAGTCCCCAAACTTCATCTTGAAAATTACGCCCATTAAAAAGCACGCATATCATCACAAAAAGAACAAAAAAAAGTTGCGGTGCTTTATCAAACAATATAAGCAGCGCACGTGCTAAACGAGTAAAAGATCAAGTTATATGATAAACATATACTTGCTGTTCAACAACCTCTTTTGACCTTGCAGTGGGCTGTCAGAAACAATCGCTCGAAAACTAGTGATTCTGTTTGTAGAGCAGATCTACCCAAAAGCAGAATTATCTGTCAGGATAGGTTGCCATCCAAGAATCGTGTGTCCAAGTGACTGAACAACCTGCAAATAAAGCTGTTAGCTTTATAAAACTTATAGGGTGAATTTACAAAGTAATTATACTCCATGATTTTATACCTCGGTGAATACGATCTTGCTTTCATTGTTATTAGCATTACACACATGCGCTGAGGCCTACAGCTTTTTGATTCGCCGTGAGCAGCAAGTTATCTGCAACAAAAGTCTAGAATAAGTTAACCTTTATGATTTATATACACTAACTAGCCTATAAACCCGTGATAAATCACGGGTGGCTTATAAAAAGTTTAAAAAAAAGTTTAAATACTTAAATTTACGAAAATTTAATTCTCAAACGTTTAACGGAAAATTTCGAAAGACCGAGTAATAATTTATTTAACAAATATAGTTTTAATATTCATGCTTGCAATTAGAGATAAAAAGACCAAGTAATAGTTTATTTAAGAATAATTTTAACAGATTAACACAAGTATTTACAAACTTCAAACAAAACTGGACTAAAAAGAGAATAGATCGACCCACCAGTTTTAACAATAATAAATAAATATGAATGAATGAAAATCAAGTCACAATGAGCAATTTTAGAATAAAGCACAGTAATCAAATTTGTAAATTAGAGCAGAGCACCTTACTTTTATAATCACAGAGCGTGAAAGTCACAAAGCATAGATTACCTTCCAGTTCTAATAAGCCAACCCGTAGAAAACCAGAATATCAGAATTAAAACCCCCTACTAACAAAGTTTCACCATTCTAATAAGCCAACCCATAAATAATTTAAACATCAACCATGATGATTAAAAGAGTAGTCTTTTCTTACTAATTATGAAAAAGCCACAAAAGCACAAAACTAATAAAATGATTAAAAATCCATTAATTCATTTTGAAAGTTGGAACAGACAACCAAGATTACCATATTTGACTATCAATTGACATACACATTCAAAATATTAGTCGATTCAACCAACAATAACAAAACCCGATTTTTGATTTCACTTAGTTTTACAGCTTGCATATGGATTTTGATGAGATCGAAATATAACATATTTTAACAGACAACCAAAAAAGTTTATATTGAGACTTAAACCCTAAATTTGGATTATATACTGAAACTAAACATATGAGTTAAACCCATAATTTTGTATTAATCTGATTGACACATAACATTTAGTCATAAATTTCGATTTATACATACCTTCGAAAATGAGATGAATGAACTTTCGATATTGAGAAAAAAGAGACGTCGAGGTTGTGAATTCAAATCACCAAAATAATATCATATTCAATTCAAACAAATTTATGAATCTAGACCTTCAATCAATAAAAAATTGTTTATTAAAATTATAACTAAGCAGCAAAAGATATGGATGTTACTCGAATGAAACAAACCAAATTTGAGTTAGAATAAAAGACATCTTTGTGGTATATCCTATATCATAACACGGGGTCGATTCTTGGATCGGGCTAGTTTCTAAAGAACGTATTAATAAAAAAGAAGATGAAACATTGAGTGTGAATTTAAACATAAAAAAGTATGGCGATAGCAATGAAGATATACCCGTGATGAGTAATCGTTTGAATTTTGAACCTATCATATAATTTGTGTGAAAAAAATGCTTGATTTATGGGAGAATAAAAGCACATTATATTTATGGTAACCTTGCATAATTTTCGGCTCATACTAATTGTGAGTCAAAAGTCACACAATCTCCATTAAATGGCAGAGTTAAATGAAATGAAGGACTTCATAGTTAATAATTTGCATTTTCATGTTGGTATTAGTGACATCATTTATGACGTCATTTGTGACATAAGCAACATTTCAAAAAAACCTTCTTTTATTATATATATATATATATATATATATATATATATATATATATATATATATATATATATATATATATAGATAGATTAGCTTATTAACTCTTATTAGTATATAAGCTGGAAACCGAAATATAAAGCATTAGAAATAGATAATCAAATAAATGCAAGGCTTTAGATCTCTATGTATAATCTCATTGGCATGAAAGCATTCCATGGATTTGGCAATATTGAGACCAAACTTTAACGCTAAACATTCCTAATCTCATAATTGGTTGACACCCTGCCCACAGAAATATCCCTTATTGCAGCCAATTATGCAATATAAACAGACCCTTTTTCGTAAAGTCTATATTCAGATTCCAACACAATTTTTTTATTCTTTGAAGACATGGTGTTTTGGTCGAGTGGGTATATATTATAATTCAGAGGCTAACATATAGATGAAATAGAAGTGAGCTTAAGTATCCATTAAGTTAAAGCTTGTTTTCATAGGTTATTTGTTAAAGATTACGCACCAATAGAAATCTAAGCTTTCGTATATTGGAACCTGGTTTCATAATTTGGTCGTCTAAAACATAATTCGAAATCTACAACGATTATTTACCTCTTATTCTTGTTATAACTCGAATGACGAAGCTGAGTCTTGTTATAAATCTGCTTTTGCTCTCTATTTTTTTGATCGCTCACGATGATAGTTAGGGTTTAATATACAGAACACGAATACTGATCGAGTTAATATATATATAACGATGCCATTCCAGAAGGCACCTGGAGCCTGAAAAAATGGTGTCGTGTTATCGAGAAGCATATAACTGATAAACTAAAGACGTACTTGAAGGTTCAAAATTACTTTTTGTTTGTCATCTCATGCTTTCCTCTCTATTAGAGAAGGAGCCTGGGCACATAAGCCTCGCCCACTGGGCATTTTTTAGCGATGGTATATAAGCTAATCCAAAGACCCCACTCAAACATGTATATTTACATTTTGAACAAAACCATAAGTCAGTGTGTGTGTTTGGGGTTGCGACTTTTGAGTACTTCATCTATTTGACGCATCGGGCAAAACACAGACAATCAAGAAATAACGCTCGAAAAACCATTTAAAAACCTACCTTTTTAAAATGCATAGACAACAAATAATTAAATCAAATTGTGTGTTGATGATGGAACCTCTAGTTTGTAATGGCCAACATAGTCGACGTACTTACAACTTATTCGTACATTCGACCTATGCACCAAACTCATTAATGTGATATGCCAACACTTCGAGTTATTTACAATTTCAAACTGATTTGGGTTTTGGCTTATGAGCGTATCAAAGTACTCAAATAATTCATGCATATCAGATACATAAATATGCATACCCATAAGCCAAATACATCAAATACCCATTTATGCAGACACTAAAAAACGCAGATACAACTTTAATAATGCATTCATTTTCAAAAGAACACTTTTGACAAACAGGGACCATTATCATATTGCAGACAAAGACATAAATTACTGGTCTCATATTTTGCTTTGACACTAAACAATAGACATGAAAAAACATAAAATTTAATTTAAGAAGAGCTTCTACATATAATAAGTAATAATTTCATGTTTTTAGGTCAAAAAATTGGTACATCCTATGTAAAGGCACACACACACTATTCTAACAATTAGTATAGGTTGCTTATAGTTTCAGCCTATTTTCCCCTAATTTACAAAATCGAAATAAAAACAAAAAACCCTAAAATATCCGCAAACCTGAATTAAAGAATCGATGTGAATTTAAAGGAAAAAAAAGTTGAAAACTTACCACAAACCAAATTCTGTGAGGACTTTCAACAAACACATGGTAGGCACCAATCCGTCCGGCTATGAACCTCAACATCTTCAACTCATTTCATAATTCACCTTCACATTCATCAAACATATATGGTATTAGAAACAATCATTTTTCCTAAAACAAAGAGCAAAAGAAAACTTAGAATCCATAAATTGGTTAAACCCATAATCAAATATTAAAGCTACAACAAAATTGTTAGAAGATTTGATTTTGGATATTAGATTAGATTTAACTACATACCTGGAATTCATATAGATGTTGATTTTGCAATAACTTGTTAATGAATCGTTCATGGAGGATCCTATCTCTCATTTGATTTTTCGATATTAAAATGGAAGAAGCTTCATGAAGTGTTTGGTGGATACGAAGACTAAAAATGAGGGCAGAAGGTGTTGTACTGTTGTGTGTGTGTTGTGTTTTTGTAGAAGAACACGTATGTACATGCGTGTATGCAATGGGGTTCGTGTACTTTGGGAATAGCATTTGGCTTACAAATCCTGGCTTTTAATAACGGGTCGGGTGGTGCAAGCATTAAATGAAATTCACCAAGCGTTCCTGCCCTTTAATAAAATTAAAGAATTGTTTGGATTTAATTTTTAATACGAAAATATTTTCATGATATACTCATTACATGATAACGTTTATGTTTTAAAATATATCATTTTACCTATCTAAGTCCACAAATAACGATTTATAAAAAACAAACCGCTCATCGAGCGGGTCATGAAGCTAGAACTAAAATAAAACAAAGGATCGAATGAAATTATATATACATTACATTTATCAGGCGCATGGGCCACCAGTCGGGCTAAGCACCTGGGCTTGGGCTCACGAGTCGCTTGGCTTGGGCTCGCGGTCTAGGCTGTTTTTTTCTTCTTTTTATAGAATGAACTTTAACATATTTATATTTGGTTCGTAAAAAATTGACTAAGCCCGTCTAAGTTATGTTTCACGTATATACATAGCAAGTCGTTATTCAGTGGGTCACAACAAGTATCAAATACCCGTAAAAAACACAGTACGCAAACACTCAGTTGTGGAGCACGACTGCACGAGTTTGCAAAAACACGTAAAATAGTAAGTGGGTTGGGCTTTATGAATTTAATAGCAAAACTTCAGTTTACAAATGGCCTAGATAAACATAAAGAAACCTGTTACCGACACTATTCTTCTTCTCCAACAAAGCGAACACAGCGGCTGAACTATTCGAAATCTACAGGCGTGTTTTTTCATAACTTTTCAGTCTTCTACAGGGTATGCACTTATAAGCTAAATCCTCCCCTGCTTGAGTATCTAATTTGTAAACAGAAAAACTTGACCACTTGTATTCAGTATCCACCCATCTGCCGGAAGTATCTCCGACCACCGGTCAACGCCTCATTATCCGGTAAGTATATCTTCATCTACTAGTTAACTAACTCTAATTAGATATTTGACATAGTTGTTTGGATATAATTGTGTAAGTTGAGATTTTAAACCCTAGATTTCGATAATTGTTCGTAAACTCAAATTGAGTTACGCCAATGTGTTTTTCGAGTGCTTATTAGATTTATTTGTATAGTTAGTTAGGGTTGAGAATTTGAAAGCCTATATTTGGTTTAGTGATTGAATTAGATTCTTTAGTCAAATGTAGTTTGGTTTTTTTTTATAGGCGAAATAAGATATAATGAAACGGGATCATAGTTTTGTTAGTTAGGATTTACTCTGTGTTAAAAGGTTCTCCCCAATAACTACATTAGTTTTTTATAGGCGAAATCAAGTCCAGTCACACTATCCTAATACTAATACTATGAATCTATGATTATGTAGTTCCTGTTGGTCCTTTGTAAAGAGAGTGCGTGGAGTATCTCTTTTGAAAAGAAAAACTAAAACCAACCGCTACTTAAAGGGTGTTTGGCATTGCATTCTGAAAATGACCATCTAAGGATAACGTTTTCAACGCAAAACTAATCACTTTCTAAAGTTCGGTTTTATTAACTAATTCCCGTTATCTATTTATATAAGGATCAAATCAAATATTCACCTGACAACATAAATGAATAAAACCGATCAATGCAAGTAGACTTTGAATATTCTTTCTGATGATTAGTTAAGGGTCTTGATTGCATGAAGTTAACGGAATGAAATGAAGGTTCAACCATCAGCGGTTCTATGAACCTCCTATATAAATATGAAGACTAATCTAATGTGTTACTCAAAACGAATATAGATGTATGCAAATTTACAGTGCTCTTGTGCCTAATTACCGATACTGATTCCTAGATATGAGATATGATACTCGTATGAATAAACACATTCACAATAATGAATTTTTTAAAAGCAACTTCTCACGTATATATTCAAACCTGATTAAATTTTCCCATAAATAATCAGGAAAAACCAAAATCATAATTACCGATATTTATTGATTTGGAGTTTAAGTGCACATCTGAACACGGGTTAGTGCATATACAATACACAACAAAGAATAAACTGGAATTGCGCCTTTAACTTCAGCTTTGGCTGATCTGACACGCTGTGTTTCCGTATCATGGACCAACAAAGGAGCAACAGAACATCCTTGTTCCAGTTCGCCATGAGCAGAATGCGGCTACCCTTCTTTTCCTCCCGGTCCGCAAGCGGAACATACACCTGTAAATGGGTCAAACGGGTAGAAACTTGCACAATATTTTTTGATACATGAAAACCTCCAAATCAATCTATCCAAAAAGCATATTACATTTATGCACATCAGATGCGCACCTTCAATGTTACCATTTACCGCGTCCATGACATGTTCTGGTTTTGGTTTCGCTACTTCTTTTGTTTTCTTGGTGCTAAAACTTCCTATTTCTTACGGTTACTGTTCTCTTCTCCCACCCTGTGCGAAAATTGAATGTCGATAGCTCCTTCAACTTTCCAATGCACTGCTTGCTTTCTTTTCTTGCGGAACCTATCTACATTACTACCAACCGCTTTTGGTGGGGGATCCTTTCTTTTGCCTCGTTTCCGACGATCGTTGTCTATTATATCAGCCTACAAAAACATGATATGGTCCATCATTAAGGCAAAAAGTGATCCATAAGCAATAAGAATTTAACAGCCTATTTATGAATTGATCAGCCAAAAGTCATCCAAAGCCCTTAATTACCAAAGAAAAAATGTGGCGCCAAACACCAATCTGGCGATTAGCAAATCAGAACAACAGACAATAATGCACTGCATTTTTTATGCATCAAATCTCAGTCGCTATCGAAACTGAAATTCTTATTTATTAAGAGATACGATTGTAAATTTTGAAGATGAAAAGGAGGTGGCGTTCATATTTATACACAGCTCGGAGGATATCAGAATTGTGTGTTCCTCACACTTGAAAGTATACCATAGGAGTGAGAATTTGAAAGCCTATATTTGGTTTAGTGATTGTGTTGTCGCGATTGAATTAGACTCGTTAGTCAAATGTAGTTTAATTTTTTTATAGGCGAAACAAGATATAGTGAAATGGGATCATAGTTTTGTTAGTTAGGATTTACTCCGTTTAAAAGGTTCTCCCCAAAAACTACATTAAGTTTTTATAGGCGAAATCAAGTCCAGTCCCATTTTTCTAATACTATGATTACTAGTTATAATACCCCGTGCACGCATGGGGTTTTAACATAAAATTTTGATTACTTATTAATAATTTGTTTGTGAGGTTTGATTTAAATTGCATAGGATTATATCGTACATAGTTATTATCACGTCTTTGTCTTTCTTAGTTTTGATAATAATATTTTTTAATTCCATTAGACCTTAATCTTTGTAAAATTACTCCCATCTTTTCTAAGTTTTTTTCTTTATGTTTTTGACACTTATACTTTTATGTTTAATTCTCTTTTTTTCACTATATAAAAATGTGGGGTGATTTTTTTTGCCAATTGTGGAAATATTTTGACTTTTCTAATTAAAAATAATTTTAAAAACCTTAAAAAGAAATTCTAATTAAAAAAAATATTACTAAATGTAGTATGATTTGATTTTTTTGAAATACGAATATCCTACTTGACGTTTTCCTTTACTATGTAAAAGATGTAGTTCCTGTTGGTCCTTTGTAAAGAGAGTGCGTGGAGGGATCGGCATTTCTCAAGTTAATAATCTAAAATAATGGTGCGTGGAATGCTACCTAATGGGAATGGTGATAGAGGTTTTACATTAGCTTGTTAAATTTAGGTGTATGTTGGAGAAACCCTACTTGTGGAGAGGAATAACACGATAGATTTATTGCCATTATTGGTAATGAGATTATAGATACCCGAAAGAAGGGCTTGTATGGAAGAAACATTTATCTTATACAAATTATAATTTAATCATATGATTGGTCTTTCCTCGATTTTGTTGTTTTTGCCCATATCTTTTGTTCAATTGCAGTCATTCGTTCAATTGCATTTCTTTTCTTAACGTGGAATCGATATAAGCCGTGCTTGGACTTTGTTGACCTTCCCACGATTAAGCAAACTTTTGTGCTGATTTTAGGTTCATTGTCACGGTCTTTGAAGTACAAAATATTAGGATGATTTAAGAGTTAAAATTCATCGTATTCGTGTTGTTCATATCTTTGAATACTCGACAAGTATTACAATAAAAGCCATGTAGGTTCGAACATCATGACGATACTAATAGAATCTGTCCATAATCTACTTCATCTAGCACCAGAATTCATGCACTCAAAACAAAAACAAGTGACGCCTAGCCATTGATTATCCTTGAAATTTCTTGGATTTGAGCATCTACAGTTGTGATTCACTTCATTCCATTTTAAGTCATGAGTGACCAGCAAACACCCATGTTACAAGTTAATGCATATGGACTTGAGCAAAATTTCGCTCCAAGCAATGCAACACATACCACTACCAAAACGACAGTGTAAAATTTTGTTGCAATTATGGCTACATACTTTTTGCCTTGATGGCTCGACAAGTCTTTATGATGCAGCTTGTTATATGAGTCCCAGTCCTCTATTTTTTGCTATTACTTGAATTTAATCATATACTAAACTATTTCTCAGCTATGTGTCTGTAATTCTTGTACCTCGGTTGCTTATGCACATCCGTTCATATGTGACAACTTAGAAATTGGCCTGCTTAATACCAAAAGTATCCATATAATCTAATTGTTTCGTGAATGAAAGCGGTGTCACCTGTCTTGATTTGCGGCTGAAGTTTTACGTAGAAAAGACTGGTCTCAAGCATATATTTATTTCTCGGGATGTTTTTAGCTTGAACTCCCCCGTGTACAACTGTACATGCTAGGCAAGTCTATAGCTACCTGAGTTGATTTCAAATTTTCTAAAGTTAGTTCTTGGTTTTTAGATAAAAATAAAAGTAGTTATGTATAGAAATACTTGCCCTATGAAATCCAACTATTGAGGTAAAGTTTAAGTCAATAATCATTTTCTACATTTTAGATTCATCTTTATAAATTATGAAAACATAATTGTCAATCTAAAAATTATCGTACTTAATAACTTGGCGTCTAAAAGTAAGAGGAAATATATACCTGGAGCAATTAGTTAAGTTACAGCAAAAAGAAGAGATCGGCAACAATTAGTTTTGTGCTTTGGTGCTACAAAATATCAATGTAGTTATCCGACCCACCTGACCCTCTCCATCCCATTTGCCACCTCTAATGGGGAGATAGTAATCATAATACCATGCTTGTGGAATTGGCCTTCTAATATATTTGCTCTTGAGGTTGAAGTTCTGGTTAGAGCTGGAGTTTGAACAATACGAGTGTTTTGACGAATCATTTTCTTTATTTTTAATAATTATATAAAGCATTTAAGGGGTCTCAAAAAAAATTAAGATAAGGAGCTTAAATCACAGCCATTGATAGCAATTAGTTTAGTTTCAATCTGAACCATCCATTCCCATCCATATTTAAACCTAAACAACTTCCAAAACACATGCTATACACCTACAAACACACACACAAACTCTTTCATTCCGCACCGGTTCACCATCATCTGGTTCACCATCACCGGTTTTTATTCCACACCATCGCCATCATTTTTTCGAGTTAGTTAGATCTTCACTTTTTATTTGTTGAGTTTGTCCTTTTAGTTGTAGATTTACGGATTTCTTTTAGCCTTATTTATTATTTTGTAGATCTATGAAGTTTTGTGATATTTATGGGTTTTATTGTAAATCAACAGGATTTTGGATATGATTAAAACTTGTACTGTAATTGTGCTCACTTGATAAAAAAATGGCAAAAAAGAAAATTGATATCAAGTTTAGAAAAAGTTCTAACTTTATGTGAATTAAAGGTAACTATTAATTAGGCTCAAAGTTTAAAAGTAAAACAATATAAAATCATACGTGTAACGATTGTATAACTAATTGCTAAACTGAATGAATGCCTTTATAAATTACTTAGTAAATGTTTTGATACACGTTTTGCTCGCTAATTTACGGAATTAAACCCATCGTCACACAAACTTAAACCATGTAAAACCTTAGTAAAATGTTAAATGGGTATTTCAAACTCTAGTGTTTTTTTGTTATCGTTTAAAATGAAATATCATATTTGCGACTCTTCTTAGAATGTAATATCCTTAAACGTTCGAACCTTGAATCAACTAAAGCTTTTCTTTGGTAAAAAGTTATCCCGCTGCTTTGCACGGGTAACCAACTAGTTTATAATAACTTGTTTTTATTTCTTGTTTCCTTCACGTTTTGTTTAAGACTTTAAGTTGTAATTGGCTTTGTTGTTTCAGGAAAGGCTATTGTAAATGGCAACTGCTACATATCCACCTCCCCCACCATATTACAGGCTGTACAAGGATTATGAACAAGATCCTAGCTCTGCCCCAGAACCTCCACCTCCGATTGAAGGGACTTACCAACTATATGGTGCCAATTACACTGTAAGCGTCTTACTAAGAACATACTAATGTAATTCAAATAACTTAATTTTTTTACATACTATGATTTCATCACATAGAGTTCTGTTATGATAGTGGTTTTTGACTTTCTTATGCAATGCTTATGTTTTTGCATTGAATCTTTCAATGTTTCATTTGCCGATAGGTGAAATTTGTTGTCTAGGTTTTGTCGACCGGTGAATGCAAGAGCAACTCTCACATCTTTAGCTATAGGTCCAGTTTCCCCTAAACTAGATATAAGCCAAATTCATACTAGTTTGGTCAGACTTCCAAGCTTTGATATCAGCATATCCGTCTGGAAATTTAGATATATAAAGATAATGACGTGTAGACCCGAGACTTTTTCTAGGGAGGGCATATGTTCTTCATCCATTTTCTACTTAATATCATATAATAATAAGTGGCTATTACAAACTAGCATTTGAGCAACAACTATATAATGGACTCGAGAAAATTTGCAAGCAAATACGTGGATCATTCATGTCTTTGGTATAAATAACTTCTTTTTTTTGCGTGTTTATTCATCATACATGGATGTAGTAGTGATGAAATGTTATCTGCCTATCGCTTCATTCTTCTCACTTGTCATTCGGCTCTTCATGCTTGCTAACTAGATCATTATTATCAATGTTGTTTGTAGACTGATGATGTGTTGCCAACTTTGGAAGATCAGGGTGTTCGACAGTTATACCCAAAAGGTCCAAATGTTGGTATGTGGTCGCTTCCGTTCCTGTTAAAATCTATATAGCAACATTTGTATTTTACGTATAAATCTATACTCACGTTACCCTCATCTTTTTCTAGATTTCAAAAAGGAATTGAGGTCACTAAACAGGGAACTGCAGCTGCATATTTTGGAGCTAGCTGATGTATTAATAGAGCGGCCATCACAATATGCAAGGAGAGTGGAAGACATTTCTCTTATATTTAAGAACTTGCACCATCTTCTCAATTCGTTACGCCCACATCAAGTACAACTCCCTGCAATAATTTTTTATTTGCTTGATTTGTCAACATTTTAAGACTTATTCACTCAACAAAAAAACATGTGTTTCAGGCGAGATCAACACTCATTCACATACTTGAACTTCAGATACAAAGACGAAAGCAAGCTGTGGAGGACATTAAAAGGTATGTGCTGTATATTGTATGTAATGCACACAAGATTTCCTTCAAAGCTTTATAGAGTAGTATTTCAACTGAAATTTAGGTTTTGAATTCACATCTCTTTATAGTATAGATAGTTCAATTGTTCGCCGCTTTAAAAATACATAAATTTGGATAATGCAAAGATTATACAAATTTGGTATCTATTTGTTGTTAATTCTCGAAAAGTAATAGACTTGAAGCAACTGTAACATGTTTGGTGCACCGGAGATTTTTGGACAGTGTCTTACGGTTTGACATGTGTCAAAGTTTTATCAGCAACTGAAATAACAGTTTAAAGAAAAGTCGTCACTCTGTCTCATTAAAAATTGCAGTTTATGACTTTGGTTTAAGAAGTGTCTGACTATTAATAATTGTCTTAGAATACTCTTACGAATTATGATATAGGCTATGTGGTAGAATCTTTTGGACCCGAATCCATAGATGATACATTCATACACATATATAATATTTTTTTGCAACACGTCAAGTAGAAAATCTCATAGTATGTTTGTTTTATAGGAGGAGAGAAGAAGCACAAAAACTTCTCAAGGAGGCCCTAGGAACATTGGAGGGGCAGTAAACATATGAACGTCAAGACATGAACCAAACTACTGAAGTAACAACTACAGTCGTTGCTTTCTCCCAGAAAGCCTCTTATCTGTGGTTGTAAATGTTTTGCTATAGTGGTTATTGGATACATATCGGCTTAGAAACTGAGCATTTAGCACAATTTTACTTGGCATAATATGAATTTTAAAGTTCTGGTTTGGATATCTGATTGTCATATTTGCTTAAAGCTGGCTAAAGGTCCTGTGACTTGACCCGTGCTCCCTGATCCTTGGCAACAAACTGAGAAGGGGGAGGGGGTGGGTGTTTGGATGTATGTTCCTAAGATTGATTATTTAATTAGTGCAACTTGAAGTCTTGCTAGTCCTTTTTCTAGTGACTGCAGAGTAAGGTTGGTTTTGCTTTGGATTATCTGATTATTTGTAAGCAAGTTAAATAGTTAAATTAATTTAGTTTCATAACAGCTGTGATTTATCCCACACTAATATAGAATTACCTAACTTAACCCTTATTATCTAATTTAAACAACTAAAGAGCACTATAGTTATTATATCATTGTTGTATACTAACGAGTTTTTAACACCCGCGCTTCGCGGCGGGGTGTTTGCGCATAGGAGTGTGATATGTGATGCTCTACTTGTTAAAATGTTTCATGTTCGAATTTAGAAAGTTAAGATGAAGTGTGAATTCGATCAATTTTTCTCTTTAAAATGACGATACAAAAGGTGAAACGGGATAAACAATAGTGTGCGTTGCGAATCCTAGTTTCGTATCGCGACCTTCTAGTGGAGCAATTTGTGTTCTCAGGAAGGTGAGTGTGTTGTAATTTTGTTGCAAAGACAACTTTTTGCAAACTTTTGAAGTGTCATATGTATCTCCTGTATTTAGAATGGAGTTTTATGCTTTCATTTGCTTGTGCACAACATACAAACTGCTTGATAATCATTTCCATCTTGTAATAAATTTTAGTCATATCTTTAACATCTTTCATATATGGACAAAATGCAAATCAGAACAAACAGTGGGACTCAATTGCTAGTAAGAACTGAACTGCACATATTTGGTTGCCTTTTGATAGCGTTCTTACTTTGCAACTAAACCCAAAACCAAGGTGGATAGCATTCCTTTGCATGTGGCTTTGGTTTGCCTTTTCTTTGTTGTGCTGATGATGTTTTTGACGATAAGTGGAAGCTTGGCTATGCTGTACATAAAAAGAAGTGTTAGAAAATAGGGTAAAAGGAGTCATATAAATATCAGTAATGCAAGAATCAAAACATATCACAAACCTCCA
>BQNB010147250.1:0-16464 GCA_026074375.1 Tanacetum coccineum
GCGAGTCCTAAAAATTGGCGGATCTCTGTTGCACTCTTTGGAGACGCCCAATCTTTAACTGACTCGATCTTCGCAGGATCCACATGGATACCTTTGCTATCAATCACATACCCGAGAAATTGTACTTTTGGAATCTAAAATTCACACTTAGAAATTTCTTCGAATAAATTAGTATATCGTCGATAAAGACAATAACAAACTTATCCAAGTACGGTTTGCACACTCTGTTCATGAGGTCCATGAATACAGCGGGTGCATTTGTCAACCCAAAAGGCATTACTTGAAATTCATAATGCCCATAACGCGTCCTAAACGCGGTTTTCGGGATATCTTCTTCGCGAACTCTCAACTGATGGTACCCTGATCGTAAGTCGATTTTTGAGTAGACACTCGATCCTTGAAGTTGATCGAACAAGTCATCAATCCTAGGAAGTGGATAACGGTTCTTTACCGTTAGCTTGTTCAGCTCACGATAATCGATGCACATACGGAATGATCCGTCTTTCTTTTTGACAAACAAGACCGGGGCTCCCCAAGGTGAAGAGCTGGGTCTTATAAATCCTTTGTCGGATAGTTCTTGAAGTTGTTCTGCCAGTTCTTTCATTTCTGATGGTGCCAATCGATAAGGCGCCCGTGCTACAGGTGCAGCACCTGGTACCAAATCAATTTGGAATTCTACTTGTCGAGTTGGTGGAATACCCGGCAAGTCTTCAGGAAAAACTTCAGGGAAGTCTCTGACAATCGGCACGTCCTCAAGTCGCTTCTCCTCCGACTTGTCTTCGGCTTCCTTTGTAGTGATGTGTGCCAAAAAGACGTCACATCCCTTTGACAGATACTCTTGTGCTTTAGTGCACGAAATGATATTCAGTCGAGATTCTTTCTTTTGGTTGTTTCCGTTTCCTTGAAAGATTAACATTTCTCTTCCGAAAGGAACTCGCACAATCTTCTCGTCACAGATGATCACTCCATGATGCTTTGTTAACCAATCCATTCCAATAATGGCGTCAAAACTACCGAGTGGGACCGGCATCAAGTCGATGTTGAAAGGGTGGTTCATGAAGTTTAGAGTGCAACCTCGAATTATGGTGTTAACTCCTATGATTTTCCCATCGGCTAGTTCTACGTCGTAATGATTCTCTAATGTAGTGGGGGTAATGTCAATCATGGTACTAAAGGTATTAGATACAAAGCTCCTATCCGCACCAGTATCGAACAAAACTGTAGCATAATGGTTGTTGAGAAGAAACGTACCCGTGATGACGTTAGAATCCGGGCTAGCATCTCTTCCTCCCAAAGCATAAGCTCTTCCTTGAGCTGGACCATTCCCGTTGTTGTTTCCATGGTTCTTCAGTTTTGGGCAATTTTTCTTGATGTGGCCGGTGTTACCACATTCATAGCATGCTCCAGCCTTTTGATTCCTGTTGTTGTTGTTGCTATTGTTGTTATTGGTATTGACCCGACAATCGGTGGTAGTATGGCCATACCTCTTGCATTTTCCACACTTGGGTGCACATTGCCCAGTATGGTGGTAATTGCACTTGGTGCACAAAGGTAGGTCCCCAGTATAGACCTTCTTTTCACCAGGGCCCGCAGTGTATGCCCTAGCTACATTTTGCCTCTTGTGGGATTGTTGTTGGTGGTTGTTTCTTGACGAATCATCAGCCTTCCTCTTGTTTTCATTCTGTCTTTCCGCATAAGTGCGGAGTTTCTGATCCATCAAGTCGTTGGCCAACTCGATAGCAAAGTCAAGAGTCTTGGGCCTTGCAGACATGACATTCCCATGAATGTTATCGGGAAGTCCACCGATATACTTATCAATCTTCGCGGTTTCATCAGCAAGAAATTTGGTGCACATCAAGGCTAGTTCTTGGAAACGCTGGGTGTAAGCTGCAACATCGTTTCCCTTGACCTTAAGATTCCACAGTTCAATTTCGAGTTTCTTGATCTCACCATTTGGATAATATTTGTCCGATTTCTTCTTGATAGTCCCCAAGTATAGCATAGGCTAGCATCATGACTCTAAGTTCTCACATGACATTCCACCAGCGTTAGTGCAGCCTAGCGAGTATAAGTAGCAAACTTTACTTGATTTTTAACGGACAACCCACTATGTGGAAATACTGATTACATATTTTTGAGCATTATTTAAGCCAAAACGCTTTAGTCCCTTGAAGTTCAAGGGTTGCATTCATGAAATTGGTTAGGTAAGCACGTGCAGGTTGCACAGGCTTGATTCTCCTCTGAATTTTGGCTATCGTCATCCTGAGTTGAGTTTCTTTGAATTGCCCGATCGATCATAGCTTGAATGGATTCGGGAGTAATGGCGTCATTTGTTCCTTGTTTTGTTATAGCATGATTCTCATTGTCACATGAACACCATGTACGTGTGATATAATCACAATGTCGAACAAATGGATATGATAATTCAACACAACATAATGAAAATAAATAACATGAAATCAACCATAACATCATACGTTAATTATTTTCATACTAATGTCGAGTGTACATGATTTGTTTGGATACAAAATGACCACAAATGATCTTAGTACAGAATATGAAAATACGTCCTAGAGCCTATTAGCTGGGAATTACCCATAAAACTTAATAGACTATACAAGATAGCTAGAGATGAAAAGTACAACTAACAGCTACTACGTGGGGCGTCCCTACCACAATGTCAATCGAGATCTGGCCTCTAGTATGGTACAATCATGGTCTAACTGCACGATCCTCAGCGCTCTGGCGCTGCCACTCTATACGAGTCATGTGAGTCTCCAATGTCTCAAGTCGCGCCAATAATACCCTGTTCTGAGCCTCGGACCTAAGGTAAGGACTGGGTAACCTCCTGCAAATCTGTCTCTAAGGCAGTCCTCTGACCTCTCACTACATCAACTACAAGTTAATGTCTCTGCATTCAGTCGATGCATCAAAGAAGTGTGATAGAAGTTTCACTCTCGCTTGCGAGCCTGTACCTGGTAGACTGACCTCTAATTAACTTCCTCAATGGAAGTCATAATCTACGCTCAAAAGCTGTAGAGCCTAAATAACAAATCCTTGTCTGTCAGACAGCTTAGCAATAGCCCGGGCATCATGACAGGACTACGACCAAACCCTGGTCTGTCCCAACAGCATCAAGAATCACATTGACCTAGAATCTCTGTGAGCAGCTAGCGGCAAACATGAACTCTTGCTATATCACACCCATGTAGGGGAGCAGTTAAGTACAAATCTCCTTTGAGGTGGCATATCCTCTGGGGATGTCATCTCTCATACGAATCATAGTGCCTATGACCCCATGGTGCTTGATCATAGGTAGGTTGATGGGAGGTGGATTGGAAATGTTGGTGATCGCCAGCAAATGCATCAATTCAATGCAGGGGTAGAAGCGGGCCTATGGGTGTCTGAAGGGTGACAGATATCCTCGCTCTCTGGTGTCTGGTGGTGGTGGTGTTAAGCAGAGTTCATCCTTCAACGGCTCAGTTCATCAGAATTCTCAGAGGGATCTATCTTCCTCGTCTGATCCTCCTGGGATCTTATCCTCATCCTCGGGATCATGCTCCTCGCTGAGATCCTCCTCAGGATCCTCATCATCATCCTCCTCACCATCCTCAGGCTCATCTGGATAATCAATAGAATCTGCATCAGTATCATCCTCCATCGAATCCGAGTCAGCAATGTATCCAGGTGACTAGCAGTCGGTGAAGCAACTAACTATAGGCTGATCTGGACATGGATGTTCATCATCGATGGTGCCTGGTACTCTGGTGGCTCTGGCTCGGAATTACTGGCACATGCTCATCACTCCATGGATCAGGTACATAGCAGGTTGCACTGTGGGATGTGCTGACCTTGTTGGGCAATTCCTCGTATGGGTCCATCTCAGGAATTCTCGCTGCTTCTGAGTGGATGCCCCCATGATGATGGTCCGTGTTGTATCGGAAGATTTAGACGTGTAGGTTAACCGCGACATGCGTTGTCTGATGGACATGACTAATTGTAATCAATATTAATATTGTATAAGTATTATTATATTAGACATTGGTAATATATAATATAATATAAACATGTATATAACTTATGTTAGCCTTAGTAAAATAGCTAATGCTAAGATGATGTATGAATTTAAGCATGTATACTAGTGCTATTTAGTAATGTATGCATTGTCTTTAAAAACTTTTGAATGTCACAATGTTTTGAAAACGGTTATAGACCAAGTAAAAAACATTTGACCTGGGTTCTCTATAAACTTTTGGCTCTGATACCAATCTATATCACCCCCAAATGGGCCACAACGGAATATGATGTGGGGTATTACTTCAATAGCTAAATAGAAACAAGATATAAGAACGACCATTATTAGGGTCGTTAAAAAAAAACTGGACATTAGATTTCTTAAAGGTCGTTACAATAGTCATGGGCTTATTGTTTGACTTGGTAGAATAAAGTTTTCACAACATGACTGTATTCTCAAAATGTAATGCATGCATATCTGTATATAATTGAACTTCTAATGACGACCATCCAATGTATCAGTGACTTGTAACTTATTGTTGAGAAAAACATGTTTTAACTGTCAACAATATGTTGGTGGAATTTTATAGGTTTATAAAAATTAATGAAGCGGATAGCAGATTTTCCTGTAATAAATGTAACAATACATATGATAAAAATATATTACGAATGCACTAGCTCATGACACGGGAAGTAAACAATATATTGTATCTCCAATACACATAAATGACTTTGCCCAATTTTAGATGTTCACCGTAACATCCATGATTTCATAATGTCATTACGTTGTCGTTTCGCCAACCAGGAACTAGCAAGCGCTACTTGCCGAACGGGGAGGTTAATCAAATAGATCTATTCATACATTCGCGTCCATAATGTAAGTACAAACTAATTATGCAATTGACAGTTCATGTAATGGGCATAGTGGGTATTAGATACTTAGGCAACCTTGTAATATTTTGATTCAATGTACTTGCATCCATTTTGTAAAACAAACATGATTTCATCCGGAGATTTGATAAATGATGAAAAGTATAAAATGTGGGGACTTAAACTCACATTGAGTATTGATAATGTGAAGCAAGTGTGACACGAAAACGATGCAAAAGGCTTTAACTACAACCTATGAATAAATAATATATATTCACTCAACGGAAAAATAATAATATAAAATACTTGCAATCTCGTCCCTAGTGTGTGCTTGAAATATATTTGAATTAACGATATTTAAAACAATTTCTTATCTTAAAAGTAGTCAACTTTATCGGGTCAACGCGGCTAAAATATAAGTATATAAATTACGACTTCGGACTTTTAAGAAACTGGGTTGCATATACTTTAATTCATGAGTTGAGGTCAGCCCTTGGTTTGGTCTCTAAGTATGAGAATGGATTAGTCGCTCTTCCCTCCCCCCTTTTCCCCCCCCCCCCCCCCCCTTCCCAAAATGTTAACGTTTCACTTTTGAGGTTAAACTTACATATTACTAAGTTTTAACATAAGGTGTCGCATAGTTTTACAATTTAATTCCAGGTTCGTTAGATGGCTATATGGAAAAGTAAAAACATATTTGTAATCTCAGTTAGGTCGTCTACAATAGTCGTTAAGTGGACTTTGTCTAGAAATGTCGTTTTACGCGTTAAAAATGAGGCTAAACATGTATGGGTTGCTTGGCAGTTTTTATACTTAGAAAATAAATTGGTCATTTTAGCTTATGGTGTTTACATGGTCAGACTTTTGAAAGCAATTTGTTGATTCGTTACTTAACGTTAGGGCAAAGTAAAACACTTTTGAAAACTAGGCCAGGTCTACTATGATTCACCTTTTATAAGTTTTGGAGGCAGAGGTCGATATCGTGGTTAAAAATGAAGCTAAAGTAGGGGGTGTCGAGTTATCTGTCAGCAGTATTAACTGCGTAAGCTGAGTACTAACCTTTGGATCCAAGTGCGAGCTCATTCTCAACCATTTTTTCGTGTTTCAGTTGTAAATAAACATGCATGTCGACTATGAAATGCCCCTACTTGTTCTCTCTACGCCTAAGTCTAAGTGGGTCAAAACAAGGCTTAAAGTAAGGGGTGTCAAACTGTCTGTCAGTAGTATTAACTGCGTGACAGCAGTACTAACTTTGGGTCCTTATATCTTTTTATTTTCTAGACGAATTTTAGTAATTTCAAGGGCAAAATGATCACGACCCGTCCTATTTTTAGAAGTAATTAAGTCGTTCCTATATGCTTCGTGTTTAAGGATCGGATAGTGTACGTAAAGTCATGGTGTAAGCTGCGTTCTTTATTTTTATAAATTTTATATACATGAATTTTCTTATTCGAGTACTAACCTAGCTACACATGGGATGAATATATAAATAAATATTACCTTTGCATATCACAACCCTAGTTATTATTCCATTAACATGTATAGGCAAGTATTTGGTTCATACGTGTAATCAGGAAGGTGAACACAAGAAAAGGATTTTTGTTCTTACAACTTTCAAGCACAAATAGAGGGAAAATATGCAATTTAAAAAAATAGAATGAAAGTGTCGAACTCAGAAACGCGAAAGAAGGTGTTGTACGAGTTACCAACGGAAACCTAATTTTATCAACACAGGAAACCCTAGTTTGTGTGGAATCTTTTCGTGACTCCAAACCAACAACCCTTTTATCCTTGCTTCCTCTTCTTACGAACCAACAAGAAAATCCTAAGAATGACAATTTGGTTTAGGGTTTAATGGAGGTAATGAAGGGGTGAAAATTGTGTGTGTGTGTGTGTCGAATGTAGTAGTAGAGTAGAGAACAGGAAGGACAAGGATGTGATATGAGTATCAAGGTCTTGGGGTTGTGTTTGTTGCTGTGGTTCAAAGAAACAAAACCTGGTCTTTATGACACTTGAAGGCAGCTTAGTGTTTCAATTCTTGAGTCACATTTCTTATGGTAAACTCAATTAGGTAAGGTATTTTTTGGGTTTTGTTGGTTAATGTACAGTGGAATAAGGTGAAAATGTTTGGGTTTTTATGGGAAGCATCGTTTGGAAGAGGCAAAGCTATAGATTCAAGTGGACTGGGGTTTTATAAGGAAAGGAGTGTGGGCTTTAACGATGGATCTTTAAAGGTTATTCTAGGATAAGATTATGTTATCCCTTCTTTGCTCTTATTCGGCTGGATGGGCAACAACAAATCACAATCCCTAAATAACAATAACAATTGAACAAATCCAACAAAACAAACTGCATGCATAAAAATCTTTCAAATCTAAAAAACGCAAAATGAAATCATAAAAAAGAAGCTTACCGAGCTGCTAGAAATCTCTGATTGTATGAAAAAAAACACCCATTTTAATAAAACTCAGACTATATATACTCACTATCGAAGTTGTGAGAGAAGTACTCCAGCCGGAAGTGGGAAACACCTGGCATTCATGTGAAATACTTTATCCCTGTAGAAAACGTACTAAACATGTATCGCAAAAGCTCATAAAATTCTTTATGGAAGTTTGTGAAGCTAACTGGCTCAGATAAAAGCATCAGGTCAAAACGTATCATGGCTGCTAACCTCATAGGTTGCATTGCCAAGCTACGGACTGCTCATATTTATCATCGCCTAATTATAACAGCTCACATTCGCCATGCCACATGTATAAACAACCCGACAAAACATGGGTGGCTTTGACTTTCAATGATTCGATAATTTATTGCAGTTTGAAAATAACAAATGTGTTCAAAATACAAACCGAACGCATGTTGTACATTCGGCTGTCATAATCTGCAAAGCCACGAAGGGTGGCATCGCTGCGTTAGTATAAATATCGTGCCAAGGTACGGAAATCCTCAAGGAGGAAAGCCATGGCTGCATTAATATAAACGTCACGCCAACTTTGTATAGTATACAGATTCTACTGAAAAGAAGTTCCCAAAAAACGTGCAAACAAATGCATGCCTTCAAATAGTTACGATCAACCATAGACAAATCCAATGTGTAGTGACCAACTACTCTAGGCAGTTGTTTGAGAATGACGAAATCGACAGAATGTGCGAGTTTTGAAAATCTCAAACAACTGCCTAGAGTATTTGAATTTTCCACAAACGATAAAAGGCGGCTGCAACTGTACATTCATATTTAAAATAAAGATATGGCTCACACGCGTAAAGCTACCCATTCTAGGCAGTTATTCGAGAATGACGAAAGTGACACAACTTATCAGTTCTGAAAATCTCAAATAACTCCTACAGTGTTTACAGCTATACATCTGAACCTTATCACTAGCCCAAACACGAGAACAACTAGAAATAGCAAAGGCTTTGAACAACTATTGGATTTCATAACTTGGATACATACTACTCAGGTCAGATCATAGCCCAAGTTTCTGTAAAACAGAATTTTGCAATGGCTGCAAACATAATAGTTTACCAAGCCACACTAAACTCAACAAGATGTGTATAAGAAAAAAGCCCAGTTCCATAAGTGTGGTTGCAAGCAATTAATGCTGCCTTGCCTACACATTCAAACTCATCATTGCCTCTTTTTAACAAAAGACATCAGATGCATATTACACTAACAACACGCAACATCCACGCCACAGAATTCACCATAAAAATGTAAACAACGCATGTGAAAACTCAATATAGTTCAATAAGTGTAGTTGCAAGCAATTAACGCCACCTTGCCTACACATTCAAACTCATCATTGTCTCTTTTCAACAAAAGACATTAAATGCATGTTACACTGGCAACACGCAACATCCACGGCACAGACTTCACCATAAAAATGTGAACAACACGTGGGAAAACTTAATATAACAACAAAATTAGGTACAAAACTCATGGAAAGCGTGGGTGTGTACCAAAAACATAAGTGACACACCAACTGGCCCAAGCAATCATTCACGAATATGTTATGCTTCAAGAAAACCCCAAATATGAAACATCTATGAGACCAGCTGATGCATCACCAATGGTAAACATCCAGGTGCATGAAAGACATGATTGACACACCAGCTGGCCTAAGAGATGATTCATGAGCATGCTATATTCGCTATAAAGCCGATAAAACATTTACATCTTCACATCACACTCTAATGGTCAGTCCTAGCTCCATGTAAGAAGCCAACAATCAAAGGGCTGTAATTTAAATTTGCAACTCGCTACTGTTGACTTTTGACATGGAAGCTAGGGATGGTCTATAGAGAATGATAATTAAGCCGACGCTTGTTCCAAACTGCAAATCTGTAGTAACCGCCGACCACCCCTTTCCCATTTCCATCCCACCGTTCTGACCTAGCATGGTTGCAAACAGAGGTTCATTATGCTCCGCCAACACATAAAGCAGACACGTTAGCCTGCAGTTGGTACTTCTAATACTTATGAATTGAAACCTCTTTAATTTCAAATAATAGCCAGGCTGACCGTACACAAATAGGAGCGGAAACTAAAGAGACATATACGACTAATGCAACTTGTTGATTCTAACTTGTTGTGCTCATTGAGCATATGAATCATTTTCCCATCCAAAATGACACATACGGTTACTAACTTCATTATCTGTATCATATATATATATATATATATATACAGCTACAAGAAACATAGCTGGAGACCCTCTTCAGGACAAACTGAATGGATTCGATGGTATATTTGTCCTTACACCTTGAAAACATAAGGCCCCTCCCTCTGCTAGCAGATTCATCAATCTTTGCACCAAACGAATGCAACAGGAGGGGTTGCCGACTGTTACATGAAAACTGCACCTCCTCCACAACACACGTTGCCCATAAACAAAAGCAACAACATAATGGCTCAAAAACGTGCTTGTAAAATGGAACAAACAGGTGATTGACCCATAATGGCTGCAACCACGCTCCCGTGATGGCACGCCAAAAAAACAGGGCTCTTTCACGCATCAAGGTCAACCACCAAATTAGTATGTCTGAAAACCTCAATAAGCACATCAACGACAGTATCTTCATCGCCTAAAGGCAATAGCGACCCGCAACGGCAACAAACAAAAACTTGTGATAGCCCGCCAAGATACGGGTCACTTAACAGCGACACGCCATGGCTGCAAACACGAATTCAAGATACCCAGCCAAGGTACAAGACGCTATTACCCACAAAGAACATCCCAAACAACTGACCATTTACTGCAAAAACAAACCCCACAGAAAACCGATATCAACAAACAATCATTCCAAAAGGCATACCACAGACACCACTATAACATGGTCACTTTTTTCAACTATTCCAAAAAAATGTAAACAAACACATTTGTGATTTCGACAAAAACTCACTTTCAATAGCTCTCTATAAACTACCTCAAACTTAACCACTCCACAAATCCATACCCTAGACATTAAACACAAACTAACATCGAACATAAACCCTAAATAGAAAAAAAGACAAAGATCTTACCAATAATTTGAATAGATGTCAGCGTGGAAACCCCAACCAAACCAACAATCATATGAATAGATGTCAGCCTCAAAACCCAAACCAAAAGAACAACCAATGCCAAACAGATGCTTAAGAGAAGATAAAAATAAGAGACAAAGAAAGACCAAGAAAGCGAGAGAGACGGAACATAAGTGAGAGAAGCACCTAAATATCAAAGACGAACACATAGTAAATATTTCCCGAAGAGGGAGAGGGGCCCAGAAAAAACATAGTAAGTATCGCCGGAAGTGAAAGAAGGGCCAAAACGGTAAATACCAACCATCAAAAAACGTGTATCGATGGTAATAGGAGAGGGGAAAAACAGTAAATACCAGCCATGGAAAAACGTGCATTAAGGGCGCGTTTACCAAGAGCGTACCGCTCTTTAGTAAAATGTATTAATAAGAGAAAACAAAATAACCAAACGTTTTTCATTCACCCTTCTGAGTTTTGACGTCAGACAAGTCAACAATTCACAAGATGAAACAAGTAGGGAATACTTTCTTTTTCTTTTTAAGGGCTTTAATATTTTTTTAGGTTTTCTTTAATTATATTGCATATAAATATTTTTTAATTGTTAACTTTAACTCAATAATGAATTACTAATTTGCTAATGTAGGCTAAGATCGGAGGTTATTTGACAAGAAAAGTTTCATCGGATAGTGATAATATTTGTGAATAATCTTCAAAACGAAATGTTTCTAACGACATTCCACAAGAATCACCGTCCAAATCTAAAACCGATACTCCTTCGAGTACTTTACCGATTAAAATTGATTTGTATACTCTTCCTTCGGATCCCGTCGATAGACCTCGAATTTTTGATTATAACCCTAATCAAAGAGAAGAAATAAGACGTCGATATTATGATAGAATACATTGTCGATCACGAGGTCATATCTTTCCACCAAGAAGTATAGGGGGTAAGGTTAGACGTTTTGTTATGAGTTGGTTTGATGAATTTGATTGGTTAGAGTATAGCGTAAAAGCGAACAAAGCATTTTGTTTGTGTTGTTACTTATTTAGACACAACGTTGAGAAATAAGGTGGAAATGATGCTTTTGTGATTAAAGGGTTTGATAGTTAGCATAAAAAAGGCATACTTGTATGCGCATGTGGGTAATGTTGATAGTTATCTGTTAGAAACACAGAAAGTATTGGTTACAAAGGCTATTTAGCTAGTTTATATTGTCTAGGGATTAATTAGTGCAATTAAGGAAGGACTAAAGTACAATATGTAATATCTCTTAATTACTTTCTAGTCCATCCTTCCTTACTATATAAGGAGGGATAAGGAAGGGTTAAGGGGTGCTGATTTCTCTTTCTTTAATCTAATTTTATCTTATCTTTCTCTCTTCCTCACCCACATGCCTCACCTCTCTCTCTCTCTAGAGGCGTCTCTCTCTCTCTCTCTCTCTATATATATATATATATATATATATATATATATATATATATATATATATATATATCTTTCTCTCTAAAACTATATAGTGTGTAGATTAAGCATATAAATTGATATTCATCAATTGGTATCACTTGCCATGGGATGATTAAAAGTGTTTTTTAATATGTTTAAAGATTAAAGTTTTGGTTTTTACATTTTTATGTGGTTCGCCCCTTTTAAGCTAAAAAAGAATGATGATTTTAACTTTTTATGTTTTTAAAAAACATAAAGGTTTGATTTTTATTACTCTTTAGGTGTTTAAAAGGTAAGAAACACTAAAAAGGTTTAAACTTTACTTGTTTATTAAGTGCTTTAAAGTGTTTTTTCTGAAAAAGTTTTGATTTTTGTTGGTTACGGATTAAAGAAGTTCAAGACTTGTGCAAACAGTATCGGTTACACAAACTAGCAACTCTAGTTTGTAGCATAAGAGTTCCAAGAAGGTTTCAAAGAAGAAAGTTGTAATTTTTGAAGATTTCAGAAGATAAAGTTTCAACCTTTTGCAAACCATATCGGTTATACACACTAGTAACTCTAGTTGTGTTGCAAAAGTCACGCGAACCACGTTTTCCACAAAGTTACTTTTCTTTGTGGTTTCTTGTGTCTCAAAAATTTCAACCGCATCACAAGGATCGGTTATACCCTTATAACCGATCCACCAATGGGAACCGAACCTCAGGGAACCAAACCTCAGGGTAACCGAACCACCTAGAACCGAACCTCTTGGGAACCGAACCACTAAACCGGTTCTCCCTTGACAACTGAACCACCAAACTGAACCTTTGATATATTATATTCAAGGATTCTCTAATCTCGTTTCAAAACTAAAGTTCCAATCTTTAATAACTTTAAGTGATAAAGTCTCAACCTTTATTCACGGTTTGCTTAAAGATTCAACCTTTTCACTAAAACAAACTACATACAAACCACACAACACTTCCTTTTCATTGAAAATGATTCTAAATATCATTTCATATCAAGTCTGCACACTTAATTCATCAATGGCAACAATGGCAGAAAACGTTATTGCAGCAGGTTCTGAAACCCGTCCCCTGATGCTAGAGAAAGGCATGTACAATAGCTGGAAAACTCAGATTTTACTCTACATTAGAGGAAAAAAGAATGGTGAAATGTTAATTGACTCAATCAAGAATGGTCCTGTTAGCATATCAAATCACACGAAAATAATAAAATTCTAAAGAGAGAAAGAAGTTTAGAGAGAGAAAGAGGAAGAAAGAAAATGGAGGCTTTCACAATTAGAAAAATGAGAAGCAACACCCTTCCTTGAGAGCAAGGAAGGGTATTTATAGTATCTTACTGTTAGCCTTAATTTTATATAAGTCAAACAAGAATGTTATCGGTTTTATTAGTCGTAATTAGTCTTGTTAAGTAATAGGCTAGTCGGGTTAAATGGGCTTGGATTGTAATCTAATATTGTCCATGTTTCAGGCTTAAAGCCCAAGATAAGCCAAGCCCGGCCCAAGTTAAAAAGCCTACGAGCCCATGGTGGCCTTAGGGTATAAATAGGACCCTCTCCACACATGGAGAGGGTGTTGGTTGCCATTTCTTGTATGTGTAATCATCCACTCCTCTTTTTCTCTCCAATCTAATCTTCCATCTTTGTTTCTCTCTCTACTTTCTTTCTTTCTTTCTATTTTTCTCTTAGCTTATTGCTTATTTGGTATGCTTATTAGTTATGATATGGGTTAAGTATTGGGATAACAATTGGTATCAATCGCCACGGGTGGGTTTAGTGCTAGTTGTGGTTATATTAAGCTTCTTGGATTCGGCTTCTTTGTAGCTTATTTATTTCAGCTTATTTTTTTCGTAGCTTATTCTTATAAACAAATTGCTTTATTACATTTTTAAAGTATTCAAAAAGAAATCAAACTTAGTGGTCAAAAAGCTTACATCAGTATAATGTTTTGGATTTCTGTTACTTTGGCTTTTAGTTTTTTATTGGGCTTTTAGTTTTTCTTGTCACAAACGTTTTTACACATATTTGTGTAAGTTTGAACATCTAAGTATATGTGCAAGTTGGTGTTGTGTTTTCTCTTTGCTCAGTTTGTGTATAAGCTTGAAAAAGTTTCCATCACTCGACCTATTTTGTATCAGTTTCTATATCGTGGACTTGTTCGTAGCTTATTCAGTTTTTTAAGCTTATTGACGCAACTTATTAGAGCTTTTTGATAACTTAAAGGTCATGGTTTTTTTTCTAGTTTTTTTGTGTTTTTGCTTATAAAAACCCAACAAGATGTGCTCTTACCATTGTTAATCGTTATCAGCTTATTTAAGCTTTTTCTGGGCTTATTCAAGTTCTTGTTAGCTTATTGGTCACGGTTTGAAACATCCAAGAGACACAGGTCCATTTTTTTAAGCTTCAAAGGACGGTTTTTGTTGGTTATGCTAGAAGACAAAGACAAGGACGATAGTATGATTTTGATGTTTTGTCAAGGCGAGTTAACATCTATGTAGAAGGCGTGTTAACATCCAAGTAGAAGGCGAGTTAACACCTTTGAGAAAGGCAAGTTAACAATCATAGCAGAAGGCGAGTTATCATTCATGTACAAGACGAGTTAACATTCCATAACACAAGGCGGTTTAACAAACTGTTGAGGAAGGCGACTTAACAAACGGTTTGGAGACGAGGCAAACTAACAGTTTTAGTGTGAGGCGAACTAACAGTTTAGTGCGAGGCGAACTAACAGTTTTAGTGCAAGACGATTAAGCACTTTCATAGTGAAAGGCGATTTAACACTTTACATAGAAGGCGAGTTAAACATTTTCATAGTGAGAGGCGATTAAACATGTCAACAGGAGGCGATTAAGCACGGTTTTAAGTAGTTTTAGGTTTTCGGTTTCGAGTGACGTTTCATTTCGGGACTTCTAACGACTACCGTTGTGATCGTGATCCTTTTTCGATCAACGTGGTATATTCACATGTTACCGACGATTACTGTATGAGATCGTAAGACAAAATTCAAAAACGTAATCAAACCCTAAAATTCAAATGAAGGAGATAAAAAAAATGGTGGGAAGATCTTTTAATTAATGAAACTTTTTGGAAAATATACACATGCAGTCCCTCACTTGTTACTATAATTTCACCGTTAGTCCTTCATTGAAACGAAGCCCTTCTAGTTGAAAATAACTTGCATCGTTAGTCCCTATCATTCATAATTCAACCGTTAGTCCTCTTTAGTGAACCAAATTTCACCGTTAGTCCTCGTAGGATCATTAAATGTCAACAAATAGTTAACGAAAGTTCAAATTCTTCGACTATAACAACGATTTCAACAACAATTAATTATTGTTTCACGGTTTTTTCTTGATTTTGTAAAATCCCAAGAAAGAATCAATTATTTTCTCAGTTTAAATCAAAGACTTGTAAAATCCCGTGAACGTTAATTGATTTCAATCCACAACAACAATGACTTTACCTACTTAAAATTCGATATCCATTCACAACATCAAATGTCAAATACCAATACCAATTTGTAAACTCAAACATCAAATGGTCTTCACAATGCCATCATGGAAGCAGGTGGTAAAGACAGTCCACCAATGTTAGCACCGGGTAATTTCGTTCAGTGAAAATCCAGAATCAAGAGATACATCGACACCAAACCTAACAATGAACTCATTAACTATTGTCTCCAGAATCCACCCTACAAATTCAAATGGATTGAGAATACTGTTCTAGTTTTAGAAGGCAGTTTAGAAACCACTACAGAAGGGTATATGGAGAACTACACGAATGTTTCACAAGACATACAAGATCAATTGAATGCGGAAGCTAAAGCTGTTCAGATAATTCTCACAGGGATAGATAATGACATCTACTCCACAGTTGATGCTTGTCCAAATGCATGTGAAATGTGGAAAGCAATTGAAAGGTTGAAACAAGGTGAATTAATCAACGTTCAAGATCTTGAAACCAATTTATATTGGGAGTTTGGAAAATTCACATCATAGGATGGTGAATCACTTGAATCGTATTACTCAAGGTTCTACAAGATGATGAATGAGCTTGTCAGAAATCAGTGTGATGTTATCAATCGTCAAGTGAATGTTCAGTTATTACTTCAACTACAACCAGAATGGCAAAGGTTTGTGACACTTGTTAAGCAGAGTCAAGAGCTGAAGACTGTCTCCTATCACAAACTTTATGACATCCTGAAGCAACACCAGAATGAAGTCAATGAGATAAGAGCTGAAAGACTAGCACGTACTGCTAATCCACTTGCACTTGTTGCTCAACAACAACCAGTTTACCATCCTCAAAACCATCCTACTCACTACACTAACAATTCCTCAACCAAATCACAACAAGCTCCTACCAGAACCAGAGGAAAAGTAATTGTCAACTCTTCTCTACCCACTTATGATCAAGAACCTGAAATGGTTGCTGAAGATGATGCATTGTCAAAGGAGAAGGATATTGATAAACTCATGGCTTTAATTTCTCTATCATTTAAGAAAATCTACAAACCTACCAACAACAACATCAGAACTTCATCAAACACCAGTAGAGCAATGTAACACCCCCAAAAATCAGGACAACGCAGCGGAATGGTAACAATGTTGT
>BQNB010147251.1:0-13720 GCA_026074375.1 Tanacetum coccineum
ATTTTGGTATGTGCTTAAATACACATACCTTTAACCTATAAAACCGGACTTAAATGACCAAAAACGTACCAAAAATACTTTTTACTTGTATGTTTTTACTTATATTGTGCAGGAAACGGATATCCGAGAAAATGACAAAAAATCAAGCCAAAAACGACAAAACCGAGCACAGAATGGAAAAGCGTGGTAAAGTCAAAGTCAACCCCAACAAAGTCAAAAGTTAAAGTCAAAGCCGAAACCGAAGAAATATTAAATGGGCCCACCCGTACCCATCTAATGGGCCGGGTCAACCCATTTAAACATCATGAAGACCAAAAAGCCCAAATCCCATTCTAAATACAAAGAGGCCCAAATGTCTTAACTAGGCCCAAACACCACTTAATGAGCCTGTTATAAGACTGTTAAGTTTGTTTCCCCGTTAGTCCTTCAAGGACTTTCCTTGCAACAACACAAAACTACATGAGGGGCTCAAACTGCCAAACACCCTATACTTTTTATCACCACAAAGGATGATCTATGAAATCACACAATACACATTAAGGGACCATTTCTGTCAAATTCCTTAACTTATAACCTGAAAACCAAATTTCCCGCCAATACCCTGTCATCTCCCCTGTCCCTCTCCTTGCCTCGTTTACTCCTCACTTCACTCTAAAAACATCACCATTTCACCAAACCCTACCCCACATGGGCTCTTGAACACGCTGGCAATCCCCTTACACACCATTGGTTAAAGGAAAACTACAAGGAAATCAAGGGTTTTGATCAACTGCCTTGGGCACAAAGAAAAATGGAGGGCCAAGATTGCTTTGGGACTTTATCTCACACAACAAACACAGATGCTTGAAGCTCTCACAAAAAAACACAAGACTAGAAGAGTTTTTAGTATAAATAGGACTAGTTAGCTTATTTTCTCTTTGTCGAATTTTGTTTAAAAGTCAAAAGCTTGTATTCAAAAATTTGTACCAATTTTAAATACTGCATTTTTAATACATTGTCATTTAAATTTATGTCTTTTAATTTAAGTATTGTAATTTTCCTTTAAGTTAATGAAATTTTAAAGTTTTCCTTTAATTCTTGTCTTTTAAATACTTGTTTCTAAGCTCTTGTATAAGCTTTTAAGCCTTTGAAAGCTTATATAAGCTCTTATTTCATTTTCTATCAAAAAATTCAAAAAAAATCCAAAAAAATATCACAAGAATCTGTCAAGAACACAAAGGAGCATGGTAAATCTTGGATGGCCATGGGTTTAGTGCTTCTTGGGAAGCTATAGGATTGGTTATAATCTTTTTGAGAGCTTATTTCATTGCCATAAGCATAGGACCTTTGTAAGTTTCCATTTTTCATATTTTGTTTATTTCACTGTAGCAGTGCTTATCTTTGCTTACTTTCTGCTTTTTCTTGCTTATTTTATGTTTTTCATGCTTACTCTTCTTTGATTTATGCTTATATGTCTTTTATTTAAGTTTACCTTGATTCTGTCCTTATTTGCCCTGTATACTGCTTATTACTTGTCTGCTTAATTTAGTGCTTAATTGTTGTTTCTTTTTGCTTATTATTGCTTAACTTTGCATGCTTATTATCTGTTTTCCAAAATATTTGCTTAAATCAGCCCAAATCAGCCTTAAAAAGTGATTTCCAATCTTAAAGGGGTGTTTGTCACAAGGTGTTAAAGTGGGTAATTTTATGTTAAAATCCTTTTTGGTCATGTGGTGAACTTTAACCAGCCTATTTTAGTAATTGAATTCAGTTTTTTAAAAGTTTTAAGTCCTAAATACTTGCTTTTAAGGTTTTTCTATTAGGTTCTTTAAACTATTGGACCAAAACAGTTTCTAAGAGCTTATTTGATTAAGCCTTCAAATTCATCTTTTTAATGTTGTTTTAGAGTACCGTTTAGTGTCTTAGTTAAGTAGATTAAGTATCATTAGTTTTACTTGAGTTTTATCAAAGTTGTCTCAAATTGTATTGAGTCTTTTCTTTAAAACAAAAACAGTCATTTTCAAATCCAAACTTAGGGTAGTTAAAATTGTTTTTAAGGTTTGAAATCTTGAGCATAAGCTCATTTGTTGGTGAGCTCCATCTGTTTTAACTTTTTTTTCATTTTTAGCTTATTTATTTTAGCTTATTTTGTGCCTGCATAAGCCTATTTGTTTTTCAAAGAAAACCAAAAGAACCAAGCTTGCTGTCTGACCTGCACTTTTCATAAGCCCTTTTAGTGGCTTATTTGTTTTCAAACTTTGTTTTCTTTACTGATTTTAAAAGCTCTTTGGTCAAGCTTTAAGCTAGTATACCCCACTAGCCCATAAGGATCCTTCTTGGTGCTTAAAATTAAGCCCAAAAAGTGTCCTTAGGCTGTCTTTTATGCAGTGTTTGCCCTATTTGCTTATTTGATTTTTCTTGCTTATTCTGCTTGTTTTCCTGGCTTAATTGTATCTAGACTTGCTTATTAGGTATAGAGTAGGACTTGTCTTAGCTTATTTTTCATTTCCCTAGCTTATTTGTCCTTTTAGCTTAGAATATTAAGTTTTAAAAGCTTGTAAGTGTATCTGTCACTTAAGCTCAGTTTTAGCTTATCATCTTTGCTTATTTTAGTCATTAGTGCTTATTAGGGTTAGGACTTTAGATGTTTAGCTTATTTTCTTCTTTGGTTGCTTATTTGAGCTTAAAATCCTTAACAGTTTAAGCCATTAAGCCTTAGTATAAAAAACAACATTCTGTCAGTTCTTTTTGCTTATTTCTTTTGCTTATTTCAACTTTTTGTAAAAACTCCTTTTTTTAAAGTTGGTTATATTTGTTTGTTTTACAAGTTTTAAAAAAAAAGTAAAAAAATATTTTTAGCAAAAAGGGAGGCCAAGGATTCGAACCCTGGACCTCCCCCTTTAACACAAACGTCTCACACACACTCTCTACTACCAAAAGCGTCCTTGGGTCTTTTCTGCCTAAGGTTGCACACACAATTCTTTCAACCTCTTTTGCCCCTTTTAGCTTAATAACCTGTTTGAGCTTATTTCAGCTTATTTCAATAAGCAACTTTCAGCTTTTTTATTTTTTCTAAAATCAGCACACTTTAATCTACTTTTCGTAATTTTTTCAGAATTTTCCAAAATCATTTACTATTTTTAATCATTTTTTCTTTTCAAAACTGTTTTTAATTCATTAAAAATTATTAAAAAGTCAAAAAAAATTATAATTCTTTTTTTTTAATTTTCTTTTATCATTTAGGACCTAGAAAAATTAATTTTCCATTCGTAGGGTTAATTTTGTAAAATTTAGTTTTTTAAAGAACGGGTTTTCAATCCCTTCTCGTTTTTAGGTTTTCTTTAATCCTTTTTGCATTTTAATTGTAGAAATTAGAAAACCAACTCCAAAAATCTTAATCACATTCAAACGCGCGATCACAAACGTTCTCGATTTTCAATTCGCACCTCGTTGGGAGAACGACCCGGGGGATTTTTGATTTTCCTTTGGTCAAAAGGAATTTCTTTGAATCTTTCGGAATACGTATACTATAATTGAATTATAATTATTGATGTTCCTTATTTATATATATTATTTACTAGTTTCATAGCCCGCCCAAATGGGCGGGCTAGCTTTGAAAAAAAACGCCTAACGATGAAACAAAAGTAGGAAAGCATAATATGTATTGAAAATCTAAAGAAGCGTTTGGTTAAACAAAAAATATGCTAAAAGAATTTAAAGACGAAACAAAACTTCTTTATAAACAACATTTGTCGTGGAGTTTGTATAGTTCCCATATTTGTCACAACAAATAACCTTCAACCCTTTCTTGTTCTTTACTCTTGATACAACTACATATAGTTGGCCATGTGAGAATACCGGCTTTTGTAAAAACAATCCAATCTGCGACAATGTGTTGTCCTTGGCTTTTATTAATCGTCATGGTCCATCATCAATGAAACTAAAGGTCCATTATCAATGAAACTATCAGTATAATTCTTAATCCTAATCAAATTACATTCATATAATGTTCTAACATATGTCAGTTTTCATATTGATTAATTCTTTTAGCCAATCTTAAAGAAAGACTTAATTGCATTAACTAAAATTCTATGTTAATGTCTGTTAACATCTAACAATGGTGATTTAAATTATGTAACCTGTTATTGTATCATCTAAACAGTATGCAATAGTGATAGCTGAGAAAGCAAAAAGTTGACATAGATACTAAGAAGATTAATAGCATACCTGTTGCATCAATGAGTTACTGACACAAACAAGTGGTTTAGAACAGTCACTCTTTAGGACAATGATTATCAAGATCTTCATTTGACGCTTCTGATGCTTAACCACACCAGCTATTTTGTTAACCTCTTTAGGAGATGGTGGTGCATAAGATGGTTGGCTTAGTGAGAGTGTGGTGGTTACAGCGGTGGTGGTGGTTTAAAATGATTAGGGAACTTGGTTTTGAGTTGTGGCAGCAGGTGGTGATTAAGCCTCATTGAGTGGTTGTGTTGTATCATCTTCTGAGCTTGAAATAAAAAATTTGTAGACCAAGGTAGAGATGTCGTTATGAATAAATATGATGATTTACCCGCATGACAGAAGATGAGGTAAGCCTAATAGAGCGACACCGTGACGACCCTGTGAGTTCTGTTAGTTTTCAAATTCTTAATTTATCCATGGACTCATCTCCGATTCTGGGCTTAACATCAACCAAACTTCAATTGTCACCATTCTGAAAGTACACCTTGAGTTAAAATTGAAACATCATGACTAAGAAGGAATCTACCTATTAATTATATTCTTAAATGGGAATGAACAATCACCTAACATCTGGTAGCTTTTCCATTTCATCTTGTGTTGTGTAGGTTTATCATAATAAAAATATATTATATAGACAAGTCAAACAAACTATGGTCTTATTTCAAAGCCAAGAACAAAGGAAAGAAGCTATGCAAATTGTTGACTTTGACAAAACATATCAGACCTTTGATGAGTTGATACTAAAAGCTTCAAAGTGTGTTTCTGCCTACCCACGTCGATAAAGATGATGATTTGAAATATCCTATTAGTGATTTAGAAAAAGAAGTTGTGATTAGTGATGAAAGCTTGTTGACTTTTAACAAAGTCGACAAAGTTGAAAGCTTTAGAGGTTTAGTCAAGAGTTCTTCAACAAAAGCCACCGGTTTTCATACAGGTTTGCTTAAATATTTACTGTTTATGTAATTTACTTATTGGGGGTTATAGTATCATACTAACCTTTTTTCTTCAAAAAATGAAAATATAATAGTTTATATTGCAATTTTGAAGTTTCACAAGTCGAACCAAGATTTTTTTAAATCGAATTCGAAATTAGATAGCCTGTGTAAAATAAGAGTAGTACATAATCTGATGCAGAACGAAACAACAAAATCCCATTTTACTCTAGTACCTAATAAACAGAAATATATGATCAAACGGAAAATAGTAAAAACTTGAACATCCTTTAGCTCTAGGCAATATAAGAGCATCAAATAATAAGATGATAGTATTAATTAACAAATGATTTATATACACTATCATAATTATTGAATATAATGTATATCGACCTGAATAGGTAAGGACACACCAGCAGCTGCAATTCCTAAAACAATATCGGGATCACCACCTCAACGGAAATCCATGTCCATTGTTATTTGACATGGGTTTGTGCTCTGGACACGTATACCTGCATATGTAGAGGAGGTGTTCGGATATGCGTTTTGGAAGTAATTATGTGACATAACGGAATAAAGGTGTAGTAAGCGGTGGAGATTGCTTATAACTAATACCTTCAATCTTTGGTGCTACGTTACCCAAGCACTTCTGAATAGCGGAATAGTAATGAACACGACACCTTTTGTATAGCAGCAGCTTTAGTAATGATTTTTTGAATAGCGGAGCTAAGCCTTTGTTTGTAATATGACCGGTAAATAATGGATCTAATGCCAATATCTCATGAGCTTTTGCACCATTTTTTTACATAAAACTTCATAATTTCTGCAAATGAAACATGTCAGGCTCGTGTATTTTAAAATTTAAAAAATTTATAAGTATAAAGGTATAACGTTTTACCTGGACCGGTTTCAAATATAGCAACAGGAACAGCCCTTTCGCTCACGGGGTGCCCCTATTCTCATCAAGATTAACATACGACAGTTACTAAGTTTTTTACAGTCAAAAGAAGTATATATATAGTGAATAGCAACGAAGCTCGATAGCCTTAATAAATTTAATTAATCTTATCTTTATGATTTGAAATACATATCAAGTTTTTTCTTTACGTTACTTCGACTGCAATATGATGCGAGTAGAATAAACACGCCACAATTTAGATGCGTACTCGTGATTCACATGCAATAATATATGGCAACGTAAACCTTTGTTTTGACCATAGTATCACCAAGAAAATGAGTGGGACGCCATGCTGTTGTTACTGCACATGACTTTTGCTCACCATATTATGCTAATGACTTGCTCATAGTGCTCGATTCTGATATGAAATCAAGCAGGTCACTGTCTGCAACATCCTTTCGTTGATTCTGAAACATTTACTGATCCGTTGATTATAAAGTTAAAAAAATAACAAAAACAAAGGGGAAATTTGATTTACATACAGCGAGAAGGTCAAGCCAACGGTTTGCTACAGACGCAACAATGGAATAGCATTCCTCTAACGTAGACCCGTGAAGGAATTTTTCAAAGAGCTCTGCCTGAAAAACAGATGTATAGCAAAAGTTATAAGGAGAGTAGGCGGAGTATAAAAGTAACTGAGGAAGCTATAAGTTAGAAAGAATATATATTTTATCAGATAAGAATACTACTTGAAAAACTTTAATGAGCTTTAGTTCACCCCTCCTCTTAATCTCAAAACCTTTAAGCTCCGCAAGGGTATTATCATCATTGAACAAATCATGTCGCTTTTTTATTAATATTCCTTCTTCTTTAGAAGCGGGAAGAATCATAGCCTACATTCATCAACCGTAAAAAGTGTCAAAAGAATGTAAGATGGTGTCACTCTCAGGTGGATGCAGGTTATACATGGATCACAACAAAAACTGCCATACTCAACAATCATCACCACCCAGAATTTTGAAAACTACCAAACACATTAGAAGAAGCTATTATTCTTCCTCAAGCATGATTTGTTCGGACCTAATTAGTAACCTGAATCAAAAGCTACTTTTAAATAGGAAACATGCCAATTCAAACAGGCAAGAGTAGACTAAGACGATAAAAATATGTCAAGAAAAAGCTTAAAAATGCAACTATTAACACTCAGAAACCCATTACATGTAATGCTTCATAGAACCTTAACTCATATTCTTTTAGAACCAGATCATAAATTTATATGTGACCCACAACAGAAGCTATCACACTTTAAGATATGCAACATGTAAATTGATATATAGACAATAATCTATTTGTAAAAACATAATATATCGACAATAATCAATCTATAAAGTAACTGTATCATAATAATTATGAATAATAAAATAAAAATAAAAAAGAAAATCAAACATGACTAACCTCCCAATGAATTGTTTGTTTACATTGATTATAATCGTAGTCATCTTGTGTTGCATAGGTTTATCCTGATTCAAAAGATGTGTGGTATATGTTCCTAATCAATTGGAACAAAATTAGGTTAGGTTTTTTTGTTATACATATGGATTTGAAGTGCTTGATGTTAATAATGGTTTCGATCTTGAATCAAAATCGCCGGAGGAGTTGATGTGGGTGGAGATTTAGGAATGTTTGAATAGAATGGGAGAGATATTAGGGTGAAAGTTGTAACTGAAGAGTTAAAGAGGCGAAAATGTAGCAAAGGTTTATGGAAGTTGTTAATTATCGAAAATACCCCCAAATTTTACACTGTTCAATGCCTAGTCACCAAAATGTTCCTATATTGCCCTTTGACGTGGCATTTCCAGTCAGCATTAAAATTGCCATGTCACCAATCTAGTCATCATAAATTTTTTCATGACTTGCCTCATATATAGGTAGAAATATATACTAAAGGTCAAATCTTTGGTTATCAATCCGTAAAAATTAAAATTTCCTGTTGTGACCCATTACTCAAATGCAATTTTGCTACCTTTAACTACGGTATACTATAATGATGTTTGAAAGCTCACATCTAATGACATTCTTACACAATAGGAGCTTAGGGTGAATTTTGCAGCCAGAGATACGAGGCTGGTAAGATATCCTTATGATTGTATCTGCTCTTTTTCGCACACCTCCAATAATTCAAATCGATAAAAAGAGGGAAATCATTCATTACCATTTTAAATTCCCAACGGAACATCACCATTTATGGATGCTGGCAGAGCAGTTAGAAGCTACATGCTCGACTGAGGTCGACCCATCCGTGACACATGTCATTTCTACAGATGCTGGAACAGAGAAATCGCGTTGGGCGGTAAAGGAAAAGAAGTTTTTGGTTGAACCACGATGGTTGGAAGCTGCAAATTTCCTTTGGCAGAGGCAAACTGAAGAGATGTGAAGCAATCAAAGCGGTTCCTAACATAACACAACGATTTAAACATTTATCGAATTTAGACAACGATCCATAACCGAATTTGCAGCAGAAACAATCAAAGCGTGCCTAAAGTAAAGGAGATGGATAATCTAACGTCACTCTATTTGATTAATTCTTGAAGTCACAAAAATAATATTTTTGAACACACGCATCTAAAGACCGTCATGGTCCTACTGGAATTACATGTATATGAGTTTCATGAGGTGTTTGGGATTGCCTATTCATAGCTGCTTATAGAAAACATGGTTTTCAAGTGCTAATTTTCTCTATAAAAACAGATAAGCAATTTCCTCCAAACACTTAAAAACTGTTCATTGTCTTATTAGGCACCTAAATAAGCAATACCAGACACCCTCTAATCTGGTATAGCTTTATGTGATTTACGATTGGAAATATGGTTTTACTCTGATATTAGCGATTTCATTATAAACACACACACATACAACACACATTTCATATAACTTACCTGATAAATGTGGTTAACTACGTGGTAGAAAAAGAAGTCAAACAACACGATGCTACCTAAACACAAATCATAAGCATTCATCTCATCATTCTACTATTTAAGAAACACCACAAAAGCAATGATGAATTTTGTTATACGTAACACTTACCAACCGCCCTAAGAACATTGCAATACCATTCGACACATAAAGCTATCAAGACTTCATACCAGCAACATCAAGATACCTGCAATCATATCATTAATGAATTTCCAGCCTATGATTATGAGTAAAAAAATTACTCTTTAAGAGCATAAGTACACTTTGGTTACCATCTCAAGTTCACGAAGGGTGTTGTAATCTCTGTGAAAAGAACCATGAAGATGTAATACTTAGCTTCGCCACTTAAAAGGGATTGCATGATCGCAAACATTGAGAGCCCATGGTGCAATATCTACAATACAGAACCACATGTTAGTCAAATAGTTGACCGTAATTTGACATAGGAGTAACAGCACCAATAGGAGATGTTGCATTTAAACTTTGTAACTCAATTCTATTAGGTGAATGCTGGGAATCAATATTTCCCACAACCGCAGCATCAACAGCGCATTCGAAGGGCATATGTACATGTGGCAGAAAAAAACATGATAGATTCATTTGTGTAATAAAAGTAGCTATTTATCTATGTATTTAGAGGGTACCTTTCTTCTCAATAAAGGTATCAAAAACTTGGTTCAGATCAACGCCAATATCCTCTGTAATAAGTCGTTTGAACAGCCGCTGTTAATGCACAATATATTGTTAGGTGCTTGTGCTTGAATAGATGATAACGATATGAAGCATAATGAGATGTATACAATGCTTACCAAACTACTATCATCAAAATATACTTCCCCGCCTTCCACACGGCTATAGCAACCAAGTTCAGATGGCTACATGACACATTCCGAGAAATATTTTTTAGATTGTCTAGTGTATCTCCCTCATCCTGAGATATCCCCTGAAAAGTTAAAAGTTGGGCAATTGAGATTATAACATGAAATGAGTTCAAGGATATAGATGTAAAAACGGTAGGCAGTTAGCCAGTGTAAAGGGATACTTCCAAACTGATTGATATTATACATGTAAAAATGATTATTACTTTAACTTGGAAACGATCTCCACCAAATAAGGTTACAACTTTTTCAACAACCTCTTTGATTGTGAGCCGATGTTATCTGCATTATTAAAAAGAGTCAGTATAGAGAAATGCACATAGACAATGAACCTATTAAAAGTCACTGTAAACAAATGCATATAGGCAATGAACCTATAGGGAAACATGTACGGAGTCTGCCCTGGACATACGGCGCCTGTGGGGTTTCTTGCTAATTCAGTAGGATGTTCGTGCATCGGTTGGCCATGCTTGGGATTTGTTAATAAAATCGTACTTTTTCATTAGAATTTCAAGTTCATTGTTACTTACCTGCACCACCTTAACCTCCCTTTTGACATCTTTAACGGATATTGATGATGACAAACTTGGTATCACAATTACACTCGGAGCATACATAGCAAACACGTTGTGCTTGCCATTAGATGACCGACTACCACCAACTGAAATCTTAATTTCTGGCAATTGAGAAACTTTTTTCTTTCCATATATTGGCCTACAAATATAGTACAGGTCTTAAGTCTTTATATCTTAATATCCAACAAAAAAAAGTTACATACCAAAAGGGGCACTTATTACTTTGAGAAAACAGAACCCTCTCGAAGGTAAAACCAATCCTTCATGTACTCATCAAACTTAGCAACCAATGCGATCACGTAAGCCATTCCCCTCTTGAAAGACCCTTCCTACAATTTGAACCCATAATATAAGTTTTATACATAATGAAACTCCTCTTTTCAAAACACTTGGTGAAGACTTTCTTTCCTCACAATTAATTTGAAGTTATACTGCTAACCAACACTAAGACAAAAGTTCATAACCAAACTTAGTTCAAAAAAAATCGAGTTAATTGCATAAATGGTCCCTGTGGTCTGTCGGGTTTAACGAAAAAAGTCCCTAAATTTTTTTTTTCCCGGATCCTGTCCCCAACGTTTTCACCCGTATCGGTGTTTAGTCCCCTTGACCTACAATTTCGTACACATGACCCGTTAACTTATGGGTATTTTGTCTTTTCAAATAAGTTACATTAAAACCATATAACTTTAAAAATATGGTCCGGTGGTTATATGTGTATATCACAATTTAGATCCGTTCAATTTTTTTATATTTTTTTCAACTTTCTAATTAATGTGTGTTAATTTTTTTTTTAAATTTATGTAAGAATATTTAAAATTTTCGGTAAAATTTTTTTTTGAAATGTTTTAAAAAAAATTTCTCGAAATGTTTTAAAAAAAAATTTCTCGAAATGTTTTAAAAAAAATTCGAATTTTTTTTTTCAGCCTTTATTTTCTCGAAATGTTTTAAAAATAAAAATTTCGAAAAAAAATTTACCGAAAATTTTAAATAAAATTCTATTAAATTTTGACGATAAATTGGCCGAAATTTTTTCGTTAAAAATTAACCGAGAATTTTTCATTAAATTTTTACATAATTTTTTAAAAACTTTTCGTTATTTATATATTTTTATTTATATTTTTTAATTTTTATTTTTTTTATTATTTTATTTTTATTATTTTTATTTTTTATTTATATTATTATTATTTTTTATTATTATTATTATACTTTTATTTTTTAATTTTTTTATTATTTTTTTAATTTTAATTTTTTTTATTTTTATCTGTTTTCGTACGTAAAGTATAAAACGGATGAAAATGTATAAAGCGTTAAAAACGTATAAGAATGTACGAAAACATTAAAAAACGTTCAAAGAAAATATAAAAACGGACGTATGAAAACAGATAAAAAGAACAAAAACGGACAAAATGTACAAAAATGGAACGTAAAAAAAAAGTAAAAAAACGGACGAAAACATATAAATGTTCCAAAAACGCATAAAAATATATGTTCAAACCTAAAAATACCGTATAAAACATAATGGAACATATAAAAAAGTAAATTTTAAAAGAAATAAATAATTAAAAAAATTTAAAAAGCAATAAAGAAAATAGATAATTAAACTGTTACAAGGGACCATTTCTGAAACACAAAAACCAAAGGGAATCATTCTGAAACAAGCACGAGGGATTTATGTCATTTATACCAACCTAAACCAACAAATAACGGCAAACAAACGGAAAAATTGGTCAAGGGACTAAACCCGATACGGGTGAAAACGTTAGGGACAGGATCCGGGAAAAAAAAAGTTTAGAGACCTTTTTCGTTAAACCCGACAGACCACAGGGACCATTTATGCAATTAACTCAAACAAATCCTATTCTCACTTACATTTCATCAAACACGTGGTGTTCATAAAATCATATTCTCATCTACTAACTAATAAAACTTACAATTTAGTCACATATGAAACATAAAAGCAATTCAATGATGGTAACAAAAATTCCATAAACGCGGCAAGGTTAAAATAAAACATGTAATTGAGAAAAAAATTATCAAAATAAAATTAATAACCTGCAATTGATAGTATCACGAATCATGCATCAAATAGGTCGCTGTAATCATTTGTCGACAATAAACGACCCGCCTATTCCACCACCAACACGCTCCCTTTTAATCCTCAAAACAAAACCAAAATTATATTGCAAAAATGAATCTGTATATGTGTTTGAGGGTTTAGATTAGTGTTTTTGATTCAATGATTTTGGAATTTTAGATTAGGGTTTTTTATTTTTATTTTGTTTGATTCATCCAAAGAGGCGATAGTAATTCCAGTAGAGGCATCCTTAAAACCGTAAATCCCTTCACCTTCGTATTAATATTGAAAACTGCATTCCATTGGGTACTTACTCATTCCATTCATGGCCCTATAACCGCAAAACCCTGCACCTTCCTATTACAAAATCAGTCAATTGCATTAAACGCTCATTCACTTTTATACCTCCCCAATAAATTAAGGGACTGTATCTTTTATAAGAATAGATCATTCTGATCTATGTATTCAGGTGGCGTATATGCTTTTGGTTATCCACAATTTCATTGCGGTACTTGCTCTTGCAATGATATTTTGTGCACACGTTCCACATTGGCTTTACAAGGTCTGTTCTCATCTTTATTCACTACTTTATCAAAATGGTTTATCTTTCTGTGTTGTCCTTTATAATTACCAAGTTCTTCAAAGACCATTCATACCCAAAAAAGAAGGGTGCTACGTCTAGTCCATTATCATGCTTCTAAAATTGATTTTTTAAATGAGTATCATATTTCATAAATGCAAAGGTGGAAATCGTACGAATGGGTTAAAGAATTGGTTATGATAAGTCAGATTATTTGAGCTAAAAGATTTGATAAGAAAGGAAATTGCTCAAACGAGTTTAAAGTCTTCAATTATTACTGTAATTTTTTTATGCCTTACATAAAGGAAGAAATGTTGAAGCAGAGGTTGAGTTCTGAAAACTTTTCTTAGCGGATAAATGTTTTGAAGCATACTTGTTTTGTACATTTTACTATTTGAGACTGGATTTCGGTTCGCTAAACCTGAAACGATTTGTATGCACACTTTCTTTTTGTCTGTATTTATTTATTATTTAGTTGTATTGATGATTTGTACGGCTCAAATGAACAATAAATGAAATTCGAGTGATATGGGACTAACGAGAGGGTATACTGCCCGCGCGTTGCGGCGGAGCTTGTTTTGTGCCT
>BQNB010147252.1:2925-16463 GCA_026074375.1 Tanacetum coccineum
GGAATTCTAAGCGTAGACCTGAGTTTACTTGGGAACGCGAAGATTATATGAAGTCTAAGTACCCTTAGTTGTTCGTTGATCGAACTGATGAATCGGCTAGTTAAATCTCGAGACGAGATTTCCTTAAGGAGGGGATACTGTGACAACCATGACTTGAGCAGGTTAGTCAAACTATTAGTGTTGACTTATGGATCTATTGCAATGTCTGGGATATGTGTTATATGTGTTTTTGTGAGATATGTGAGATTTGATAATCAATACATTGAGCGTGATTGTCTCATTGGGATTGGATTTATGTTGGATTTTGTGGAGTTCATTTTGTTCACTTTTAGTGACAAGGAAATGATTTTGGTGATTGAAGCGGTTTCGCATTAATTGTGTAAGTAATTATACGTATATATATTTATGTGTTAGTAATATTAGGATGAGATTAAGTTTTAGTGGTAAGGATATGTAAGAAATGAAATTTCTATTTTTGGAATGTTAGTTTTAATAAAAATGAAAAGTTAATTATTTTTAAAAGTCTAGTAAATTGCGTTTACGCAAAAAGGTATGCGCAAATAAGCTTAGGTTTTTATAAAAACTTAAGGTAATGATAATAATTAAGTAATTAATTAATAAATAAAAAAAAGGAAAAGATGCCATTTGGTTGGATAAGGGAAAGAAAAGAAAAAAAAGGAGTTTTAAAAGGAAACAAACTCTAATTAGATCTTATTTATAATTAATTGGGGGCCTATAAATACAAAATAAAATCTCAAACCCTCCCCCCTTTGTAGAACAGGTCGAACAAGAGAGAAAAGAGGAGGAAAAATTAGGGTTTTTGCTTTTGTGAAGAAATCAAGCTCTAAGTTAAGTTTTAATTAATCCTTGTTAGTTATTAGTCTTTAATCATGTAATAATTAATATGGTGAATAATTAGGGTTCATTAAGATCAGTAATTAATGATATAATAATCATGTTATAATGATTAGGGTTTAATTAGAAGCTTATGGATGTAATTGGTTAAACTTAATTCGCGTTAGAATTTGATTTGGATTGAGGCAGAATTAGGGCTGTGTTGTTCGGCCGTTATCTCAATGATGGTAATAGCTTTTGTCAAATTTCCGGCGTCTATAACGTAGCTCAGAGAGTCTAGTTTTCAGAACATCCGGCCTCGAAGGTTTTTGAGGTTGGGAAGTCATTCAAATGTTGGTTGTAAAAAAAGTTGTCAAAGCAGTAAATACACGTCAGATTTAGGTCAGATTACGATGTATAAAACCCCCACTTAAAATTCGAATTTAGCTAAGCCCTTCTACATGAGTTTAGTTCTATGTGTCTATTAGAAATCCCCCAAAGTATAGCCTCTTATTTGGAGTCTAAGTATGATTTTTAAGTCCAAACGTTTAGTGGCAATCAATCCGTAGTAGGACTGTTTTGAAGTTTGATTTGCTTAGGGAGGACTTGTGCATGTAAATGGCACTTGGGAATCATGAGTAGTTAATATACTCAAAAATTAACATAGGTGATATTTGTAATGAATTATGGAGGGTCAGTAAGTAGAGGTTTTAGTACTTAGGTCACGTTAAAATTCTACAGTTTTGAACAAATTGTGACTAACTAGTGAAACTTGTTAATGAAGTGGTTTAAGTTGGGTATGGTGTCGGGGTGAACCATGGGGTTAATAAAACACCTTAGACGTCCATCATATGATTCTTATTAATAAAGACACCGTTAGGTTTTGGGCATTGTTATGACACTTTGTGTCTTTGCTTTACTTTAGTTTTCATTTTAGTATTCTCTATATAGACACCATGTGTTGTGATGATATCCATTCTTGTTTACGCCTCGCGTTTCCGCCTTGGCGGGGTGTGACATTATAGTTTATGGTAATTACAAACCTACCATCAAAGATAAAGATGGTAAGGATGTAATCATCACTTATGAAAAATTTATTGAAAATCAAAATAAAATGATTTCCAAAAATTATAAAGCAAAAATGGTTTTATACAATGCTTTGCCCAAAAAGGAATATGAAAGAATTTTCATGTGCGATACGGCTCAATATATTTGGAAATCCTTAGTACTTACCCATCCAGGTAACAAACAAGTTAAGGATAACAAAATAGACATATTTGTTCAAAAATATGAAGAATTCATTATCTCGGATGATGATACTATTGATTGTGCTTTTGCTAGATTTAATACTATTATTACATCACTAAAAGCACTTGATGAATCCTTTTCAAGTCGTAATCATGTTAGGAAATTCTTAAGGGCTCTTCCCACTAAATGGCGTCCGAAGGTTACGACAATTGAAGAATCCAAGGACTTATCAACACTACCTCTAGACGAGCTTATCGGCAATCTAAAAGTTTATGAGGTAGTACTTGAAAATGACTTGGATATCTCTAAGAACAAGAAAGAAAAGTACAAATCACTTGCTCTCAAAGCAAGAAAAGTCCTATGTGAAGAAGAAGCAACCTCTTCGGATAGCAATGATGAAGAATACGCCATGGCGGTAAGAGATTTCAAAAAATTCTTTAGGAGAAGAGGCAAGTTTGTTCGTCAACCTCATGACGACAAAAGGAACTTCCGGAAAGTAAAAGAAGACAAAAAGGAGAATGATGATCGAAGATGTTTCAAGTGTGGAGATCCAAATCACTTTATTAGTGATTGTCCTAAACACTCCTTCAGTGATCAAAAGGCGTTCGTTGTCGGGTGTTAGAGCGATAGTGAAGATGATTCCAAGAAGGAAGAAATATGTCTCATGGAACTTGACAACAATGAGGTATTATCCAACACTCTTTACTATAGTAGTTCATCTTTAGATAATGAGTCATGGCAAAATTAGTATGATAAACTATGCAAAATTAGTCTTAGGATTATCAACAAAAACAAACAACTAAAGGCAAAAAAATGAAGTACTAAAAAAGGAGGCTTGTGAACTTAAAACAAAAGTAGAACAACTAGAAAGAGACAAGGAGATTAGCCTTGAATGTGGGTCATGTGTCAACCTTCAATCTAAAATTAGCTCACTAACCTTAAAACTGGCTAGTTTCAAAAAGAGTAGTTCATCTTTGCAAGAAATGCTTGAAATGCAAAAACCACCAAAAGATAAACATGGAATAGGATACACAGATGACATAGCTTCTACTAGCAATACTGTAACTAAAAAGTTGAGTCCTAAAAATATCAAAATGCTCTATGTGGAACCGGCGTTTCCGGTTCCCTCTACAAGAGAACCGGCTAGTTCTGACGAACCGAACCGGCCCTCTACAGAAAATTATGAAAATACAAAAAATCTAGGAACCAACATTTTAAAGAAAAATGACTCCGTGTTAATAACTAGAAACCCTACTTTAAACACCTTTAAGAATGTCAAACAACCACCGATCATAAAACTCGGCCAAGGACTTGGAAAAAGTAAAATCCAAACACACCCTAAAACGCTCCATAGGAAGCCCAACACACTATATCCTAAAAGCAACTATCATCAAGTTGGTTGGAACTATGAAACACAACAAGAATACCAGTTCCAACCTACTATGTTTAACCAATGGGGTCCTTGTCCTCCATATCCATACATGAGTCAACCAAACGGTATGCATAACTCTAACAGACCCATGAGATATTGGGGACCGAATGCTTGAGTTGCTTTATGAATTTAGGTACGTCTAAAGATCAAATTAGAACCGGATGAATGGATCAAGGATAGTGGGTGCTCAAGACACATGACGAACAACAAATATCTCTTCTCATCCTACAAGACTATAGACGGAGGTAATGTGGTATTTGGTGGCAACACTAAAAGCAAGATCATCGAAAAAGGTACAGTCACTCATAACTCTCTCATTATTCATGATGTTAGTCACGTAGAAAATTTAGGTTTTAATTTACTTAGTATAGGGCAATATGCGATAAAAAAATGCAAAGTGCTATTTAGTGAAACCGGTAGCGAAATAATTAAAGACGACGTTACCATAGGAAGAGGAATTAGGAAAAATGGTCTTTACATAATGAAAATGGGAAACTCTCCAAAAGATAGTCTTTGTCTAACCTCAATAGATCATACTTCGACCTTATGACATCAAAGATTGGGTCACGCCTGTAACAATCCGCATTTTCATGTCATTTTACGTCAATAAATATCCAACCTTTCCTTTTAATTTTTATCGTTTAGTTAAATCGCGTAAACTAAAATCAACATTCAACGTAAACGGACATCAAACAAATAAAAGTTTACATCAAGCAAGTGTTATATAATTATTACGAGGATAATTTATAACTTTTCATATTTTATTTTTATTGGTTGCGTAAAACGTCTACGTTTCGCAATAAAATACATTTAGGCATACACGGAAGTATCAATATCTATCTATACTCAAACAAATACCCACTATTATACCCAAAACCCAAACATTAAATTATTTTTCCACTTCTATAAGCCTATGGCCGGATCCAAGCTTATACATACACATATTAAATCAAAAACCCCACTAGTATTACTCCTTCCTAGTTAATAACCAACACCAAGTACACCTTGAATCTAATTCTCTATAAATTGTCTAATCCCTCCTCCTAGGGAGGAGGAGAGATCTTACACACTTGTACAAATACAACTCCTAACACATGGTATTGCAAGATGGTTTTCTTAAAGTCTTGCATTATATATAGAAGGCATAAAGTAACTAGCATTCACTTATCATTTTACAAAGAAAAATCAAACACAATTCTCTCTTGTTTCCTCCTAGCAACCCACGACTCATATTTCATAATTAGGGTTTTCATAGCTTTTGATTTTACAAAGATACAAGTGTACTAGTGTTCTTAGATATAATATCTAAGGTGATTCAAGGTATATTGGAAGCTTAGGTATTCATTTTGCAAGGATTTCTATCAAGAGGAAATTAGGGTTTTCATAATCAAACTAGGGTTTTCTTGGAAGTATTTAAGGCTAAATACATGGGTTTGATTTGTGTAGCATCTTCATACATCTTCCTTAAGGTCTAAACATAACCCTAATCAATTTCATATTTTATATCATGTTATATTTGCTAATCATCACCTAGAGTTTATTTTGTGGATTTATAAAATAAAATAAGCTTGATTAATGATTCAAATTTACTTATTCTTGTGATGGAATGATGTTAAAAATATAATAGAACACAAACTCACTATAAGTATTGGTTAATTTATAAATTAAATTGTTAATAAGTTTATTATAAAGTTTATATGTAAGTTATTATGAGGACAAGTTACTTGGACACTTTACTTGGACATAATGATGGAGACAATTTAGAAGACCTAAAATGTACCAATGATGTGGTATAAATTAACTTGGAGGACTTGTACAAACTAACCAAGTAATAAATTATAAAAACTATATTATAATTTATATATATATACAAACTGTTTTGAGTTTTCTATTGAGATTCGAAATTTTATAAATTCTGGAAGTTTTTTTTATAAAATAGTACATTTCATAAGGAATCCTAGCATATAAACAACTCGAAAAACGAAGCTATAACGAAGAAGTTATGATATTTACAAGATTACGATAATTAAATATATAAAAGTGTTTTTATAAAAGTAGTTTTATAAAAACTGACACAGATTCAAAACTGATAAAATTTTATAAATATTTTATTATGATAGAGAATCTCAATATGAAACTGTGCAAATAAAGAACTCTAAAAACAGAATTAAAACGAAGGAGTTACGGGTTTTGAAAGATTTAAAGTTATAAAAATAGTTTTATAAACACATTTTGAATATATTGTTTTGACTCAGATTTTTATAAAAACAGTGAGTATTTTATTTGAATAAATTATTTCGTCACGATTTCATACATATAAAGAACACACGAAACGGAGTTAAAATGAGCAAGTTACGAGTTTTTAAAGATTTTGGATAAATAGAAATTACAAAAACTAATTTATTTTTTTAAACAATTTTCTGTAATTTTTATAAAAATATAACATTCTGATGGAAATATAAAAAGTGATTTACGAGTATTTTCGGGTCCGTTTGTGCTATAAAAACCTTAAGAAATAATGTCATATTATATATATAATATTTATATATGTTTTTAACTTTATACATATTATTTTATAAAAAAATTAAACCATTTATGCAATATCATTATATAAACAATGAAAATATTAATTGTTGGACAAAGATAATATTTTATTTTACGGATACATATACGTAGACATTTATTTAACAAATACGATTTAACTATTGTTTTGACGTTTTAAATTAAACAAAAACTATTAGGTGGTGGTGTAACTCTATAACTTATGATGTTTTATTTACATTAAATACATTATACTCATACGACCTATATTTAATTAGGTTGCATCCCGGATCGTTTGTGACGATTACTTGTTGAATTTGCGATAATCACTACATTCACTAGAGGTGAGTTTATAGCATCTCTTTCACTTGTTTTACATTACTTTACAAATCTCGGGGGAGAATACATGCCCGTTACAACTTGTTTACATATTCATTATAATCTCTTTTACATACTCTTTTACATACTTGGTTGCATACTTGATTTCGTAACTTGGTTACATACTCGTTTACATGAACGTTTACAAACTTATTTACATGATTGATTACAAACTCATTACATGATTGATTACAAACTCATTTTCATATCTCACGGTGAGATACAATACTTGTTTTTACTTATGAACGCAACAACTTTACTTTCACTCGAATGATTACGGATTAGCTTAAGTGGATTGAATTGTTAATTACTCGGAGGGTAAACGCGATTGTTATAAAATAGATCTATTTAGGGATTGACAATCCCCGTTCGGGTGAGTAGCTCTCACTAGTTCGAGATCGATCTAACAAACGTAGACCATACCGGAGCATGGTTGATTGGTATCTATAGGGCCAATAACTACATACTAGAACTCTTACTGTACCTTGAATAAAGTGGCATACTTTTAAGTCTACGCCACAGTTTCATGAACTTAGAGTAATCGTAATCACTCCTTACAATACAAGCTTGAAACATTTTGTGATATTGTGCTCATTACAATACATACTTGAAACATTTTGTGATATTGTGCTCATTAGAATACATACTTGAAATATTTTGTGATATTGTGCTCATTACAATACATACTCGAAATATTTTGTGATATTGTGCTCATTACAATACATACTCGAAACATTTTGTGATATTGTGCTCATTACAATTATCATACTCTTTAATCAATTGCGGTCCAACTTTTATACAAATTTTTGATCTCAACATGCATACTTATATTTTTGTGATTATCATAAGGGTTGAAATAGTCATCCAACATTTTAACAAACGCATTTTGTGCGGTTTATGTTTACACGCATTTTAAAAACCTATATATTTGAGTTTATGCGTTGCAAGTCTTGTATGGGCGGGACTTGTAATACAGTAAATTTGTATATATAGTTTTTATGATTTACATTTACATTTACAAAAACCTATGAACTCACCAACTTTATGTTGACACTTTTAAGCATGTTTTTCTCAGGTGAATTAGATGCTTGGCTTACTTGATGTACATTAGAGTCTAAACAATACAAGATTACTTTTCAAACGACACACTTAGAGGTCATTCTCTCACATCTTGTGCAAAGGTACTCATGAAGTAATGCTCCCGGATCCCTATTCCGCTGCGACCCATTTTAGGGGTGTTACAACGCCAATATGCGACTTATACAATCGCTATCATTTAAAGAGCTTGTTAGGAATTTGCCTAAACTAAAATTTGAGAGTCATTTTTGTGATGCTTGCAACATTGGAAAACAAGTACACACAAGTCATAAACCTAAAAATATGGTTTCAACCACTAAATGTCTAGAACTTTTACTCATGGACTTGTTTGGTCCGTCGGCCGTCCAAAGTTACGAAGGAAACTTCTACACTTTGGTCATCGTCGACGACTACTCAAGATATACATGGACAAGATTTTTAAAACACAAAAATGAAGCTTTTGACCATTTTGAAATCTTAAGTAAAAAGATTCAAGTTCAAAAAGGTTGCCCCATTATATCAATTCATACGGATCATGGTCGGGAATTTGATAATGAAGTACAATTTGGAGCCTTTTGTGATGCTAATGGTATCACTCATAACTTTTCGGCTCCACGTACTCCACAATCAAATGGGGTAGTAGAACGTAAAAATCAGACCTTGCAAGAAATGAGTAGAACAATGCTTAATGAACAATCAATTCCTCAAAAATTTTGGTGTAATGCCGTCGACACCTCCACTCATATCTTAAATAGGATTCTTATTAGACCTTTCCTTGGAAAAACTCCTTATGAGCTTTTCAAAGGTAAAAATCCCTCCTTGGAATATTTCAAAGTTTTTGGTAGTAAATGTTTTATCCTTAACACTAAAGACTATCTCACAAAATTCGACCATAAATCCACCGAAGGTATATTCCTCGGATATTCACCTAATAGTAAAGCTTACATTATTCTAAACAAGGAAACCATGAGAATTGAAGAATCTCTTAATGTAAAATTTGACGAAGTCCTCATCCTAAGTCACCGCCTTTAGAAGATGATGATGTGCTTGAGTGTAAAGTTATAGAAAACCAAGAAAAAGACTTAGAAATCAAGGAAAATGAACCATTAAACAAAGAAATCATAAACATCAAAGAATCTAAAGATCATCCCTTAGAAACCGTCATAGGTAATCTAAATGAAAGAACCTTAAGATCTCAAGTTCAAAATCAAAGCAATTTCTTTTGTTTTGTATCCTCTGTAGAACCAAAAAAAAAATAAAGGAAGCCATACAATACGAAAGTTGGACTATGGCTATGCAAGAAGAACTAAATCAATTTAAAACAAATGACGTTTAGAGTCTTGTCCCTCCTCCCAAAAACCAAACTATCATAGGTACAAAATGGGTCTTTAAAAACAAACTAAATGAAAACGATGTTGTATCCAGAAATAAATCTAGACTTGTTGCTCAAGGATACAACCAACAAGAAGGAATAGATTATGATGAAACCTATGCTCTCGTAGCAAGATTAGAATCTATAAGAATCCTTCTTGCATATGCTTGTGCACATGACTTCAAGCTTTATCAAATGGATGTCAAAAGTGCTTTTCTAAATGGGTTTATAAATGAAGAAGTCTATGTCGCTCAACCACCCGGATTCATTGATTTTGAAAAACCTAACCATGTCTTTAAACTAAAAAAAGGCTCTTTACGGTCTTAAACAAGCACCCAAAGCTTGGTACAATAGACTCAATGCCTTTCTTCTTGACCACACATACACCATGGGCTTGGTAGATAACACTCTATTTACCAAGAAAAAAGATTCACATATCATCATCGTCTAAATCTACGTAGACGACATCATCTTCGGATCAACTAGTCAAGACCTATGTGATGATTTTTCAAAAATCATGCACGACGAGTTTGAAATGAGCATGATGCATGAATTGAATTTTTTCCTTGGTCTACAAATCAAACAACTAGAAGATGGAATCTTTTTCAACCAATCTAAATATGTTAAAGAAATGCTTAAAAAATTCGGTCTCGAAGACTCTAAACCTATCAAAACTCCTATGTCATCCGAAACCAAACTCACTCGAGATGAAGACGGTGAACCCATTGACGACACTAAATATTGTGGGATGATTGGTAGCCTCCTCTATCTAACGGCTAGTCGACCGGACATCATGTTTAGTGTTTGTCTATGCGTCCGTTTTCAAGAAGCTCCAAAAACTTCCCACCTTGAAGCAGTAAAAAGAATTTTTAGATATATTAAAGGAACTACTCACCTAGGATTATGGTATCTCAAAGGAACGGGAGTAGAAACCATTGTCAATGCCGAATTTGATCATGCGGGAGACTATGTCGATCGCAAAATCACAAGCGGTGTGTGCACATTCATGGGATGTTGCCTCACATCATGGTTCTCCAAGAAACAAACCGCCCTATCCATCTAAACCACCGAAGCCGAATATGTTTCCGCCGAAAAAGCTTGCCAACAAGCTTTATGGATGAAACAAGCTCTAGTAGACTATGACATAAACCTAGATGACATACCCGTCCTTTGTGACAATAAAGGTGCCATTGACCTAAGTAAAAAATCCCGTCCTACACTCTCGCACCAAACATATAGAAATTCGACACCATTTCCTGCGTGACAATGTCCAAAAGGGAAATATCTACATTGAAAAGGTCTCCTCCGAAGACAACATAGCAGATATCCTAACCAAACCTCTCAAACGTGAATCCTTCAACCTACTTAGACTAGGTCTCGGGCTCATGGAACATAATGCCTAAATGTAAGACTTCTAACCTTCCTCTTTCTCTCTGAGTCTTAGAATCTATTTACTAAATCAAAAACAAAACGTTCAGGGAATTTTTTTCTATATATATACGCATTATAAAAACTAATATAGGTATTCATTTTTTTTACCTTTCATTTTTATCAAATAAAAACCGAACGCATTCTTACAATTCTCACAAATCTGCATTGTTTAATACAAAAAAAAACGTTTTTCTCATTTACATCTCATTTGTCTCTTGAACGTCTATAAAGAAACACATGGTCAATATGTCATTTCAAACACGTTCAATTGTAGCTACATCAAAATAAGGAGACTTTGGGTTATCTCAAGTATATCTATTTTTTGGTTGAGATAACTGCACCTCCAACATCGCATCATTTTTATTAGCTTGGATTCAAGGTAAGTAAACCGGTTATAATGTGCTATTATATGGATTTTATCATATATGTGTTATGTGAATGATGTGTTGGAGGTTTAGGAAATCTTGGTTAGAAAGCTTGGACTAAGGATAGATAGAGGTTAGTTTGGCATAACTAATCAAGGTTGTGGTTAAGACTAAATTGAATCTTTGAGGTATGTATGATTTATATGATATGATATGATATGATGTGTTTAATGTGTAACGTGAAAGGTTTGGTGAAAGTAGTCCTATGGTTTAATGAAGGATGAGATAAATGTTTATGTGATGATTGATGTATAATGACATGTTATTGCTGTTTACTTACTAAGCCTCGTGCTTACGGGTTAGATGTTTAAAGTTTTGTAAGTTCTTGCGAAGAAGGTAAAGCGCTTGGTAAAAGTTTATGATTGGAAGCAAGGATTATGTATAAATGAAGATGTTCGTAGGAGCTTAGTACTAGTTACCGAGCTCATATCAAGGTTGAACCCCATGTGTCTAACAGTTTGTTAATGAATGTGTTAAAGTGTCAAAGTGTCATGTAAATGTGGTTGACTGTAATGGTTAAGAGTCATTTGATTTAGTTGGTTGTTAAGTGTATGCAAAAGGGTCGAAACGGGTGTTTAGTAAACCCCGTAAAGTGGATGTTTTTGGGTCATTTAGACCAAGTATGTTATGGAAAATGATATGTATGTTAATGATTTATGAAAGGTCTTATGAAGTTTTAGATCAATGTAGTTGAGTTTTGAGTAAAAAGGGGTTTCCTGGAGGGTAAAATGACTTTCTGTAGTGGCGTAATCTTTTTGTTACGCCGTAACAAAAAGGGTGGAATGAGGTTACGGCGTAACCTCATGTCAGATAAGGTTTTTGTCAATTTTGTTTTTGCCGTAAAAACCAAACCGTAAAGAGTTAGAATGAGTTCTTTATATCGTTGTAAAGCTTATAGAGTCTAATTTATGATAATGGAGCTTTAAAAGGTCTAATTGTAATGTATTTTAAAAAGTATATTAAGGAATGACTCAAGGTCATACCCGATCTCATGCTTCCGTAAAGTTTTTGAGTTCGGGTCAAATTTAGAGTCTGGAAAGGGGCGTTTCAACTTGGTATCAGAGCTTCGGTTTAAGCGAAGTAGGTTTCCATTATAGGTTGCCTAAACTTAGACCACTCGTAGATGCGTATGTTGTAAGTTTAAGTAACGAAGTATGCGAATGCCTTAGTATAAGGTAGTTAAGTGCTTGCGACAAATTGAATGAAGATGCTTAGACATATTAATGATTATGAAATATGTATTGGTAATTGATTATATGACTTTGATTTTGATTAGAATGTTAAACGCTTATTAGGAAAGTTATAATTGAAGATGTTGATGTAAGTCTATAAAAGTTACTTATATGTTTAAATGTTATAGGAATGTGAGATGACATGATAAAAGGAGAAGCATGAGCTAAGTAAATATGTAAACGTTTAAGTTATGAAAAAGTTGCTTATGTGAAAATTATTATGTAGTGAAAGTAAATGTTAAAGGTAGAAATGTATATTTAAAAAATGTAAGATATATGCTATGTTGATTATATGTCTAAGTAATATATGGTAGGTATATGATGACATGAGTTTAAGAAATGCTTAAGCTAAGATAAATGCATAGGACGACATTTTAATAAGTAATGACGAAAGTATGTAAATATGAGCTAGGTAATGAGAAGATGTTTGAATTATGAGAAAGTTGTCTGATATGTGAGAAATCACATATCCTTTCTATATCAAAAATGGCCTTAAAATGAACAAATTGTACAAATTATGTTTGTATATTGCTTGTTTTGTCATTTGTGATGTGTAGGTACGGATATGCAAAAATCACAAGAAAATGGTCAAAACCGGACAAACACGGACACGGGAACGGATAGAGTGCACAAGAGCCGGGAGATTGCTATCAATGGTCAACACTTGGTCAACTATGGTCAACATGCTTAATGGTAAAATCCTCAAAATACCATAAAAACCCTTAATGTTAGATCCTAATACAAAAAATAGTCCCTAAACCCTAACACCGTTATCTCCTTTTTATTAAAGAGATAACGGTCGTTAACCCTTTATAATAAACCTTTTATATCCCAAGCCCAAATCCATAAACCTTTGGCCCATTCCCTTTACACCGGGCCCAAGTCAACACCCCAAACTCCCGGGTCAAACTCAACTCTATAAAAAAATAAAAGGCGCGGGAAAAGCTGTTTTTACTGTTCATCGTCGTTCTCAACCAATTACCCTGCCAAAACAAAGGGTAAATCTCAATTAATGACGTGGAACAAAGATTTGAGTACTAAGCTCCACGCTGGCAAAAGAAAATGTCATCCCTAGCATTTGATTGGTCAAACTAACAAGGGGAATGACACGCATGCATCCATACAAACACACCAACAAGTGGGAATTTACACTAAAGTAAGGAAATCCGACAACAACAAAGTCTTAATATCTAGTTTATTTTGCATAAAAAATATATGTAAATAGTTAGTTAAATAGAAAATAGTTGACGCGAATGTAGGCTTTCCGTTGGTGAGAATAAAAAGTAAATTTTGACCCGACCAATTTTAGCTTTCTCCTTAACTATAAATAGATTGATTTTTGCTAATCTTTTATACAAGGAGCTATAAAACGCAATTCTAGCTTTAAAAAGTCAAGACTTTGCAAGTTCCCATAATTGATTTTAAATATGCGAAGATCGATTTATTAGAGTTGAGATTGTTGCCACTCTATGTGACTTGTTAAAGTGCCGATCTTAATTCAATAGGCTAAGTATTCACGAGTTTCTTTCTTAGAAATTTTAGAATAGTTGGTTTTCTTTAAGGCTCAT
>BQNB010147253.1:0-16463 GCA_026074375.1 Tanacetum coccineum
TCTCCTTCTTTGCATATTCCTTTTCTACATCTTGCATAATCTCAATATCTTAGGAATTAAGTAAATTAGTTAAGTATTTTGAAAGTCTTATAATGATGTCTTGTAGTTTTTAAAAGCGTTCTTCAAAACGGGTCAAAGTAATAAGTTATTGTTTTGGTTAAAACGGGTCAAAACTAGTGTTTGACAAAACCCATAAAAACGGTTCCGTGGTTCATTTAGACCAAGTAAGCATTCGATATTAAAGTATATATTTTATGAACAAATTCTGGAAATTTTGATGTTATGAAGTTGAGTTTCTGTCATCTTATCCATATATAAAATCGAGACAACAAGTTTTGTATAAAATGGGTCATTTTGGGGATTTCATGTAAAAACAACCATATGGAGATGGAACTTGTGCCACCCGCCATTTTAAAGGAAATTGAGTCTAGATAGTCTTAAATGTTGTTTTGTAGCTAATAAAATAAAGGTCAATTTTTGGTCATGGCGTTTCAGCCAAATTCTTAAATGTTTTTGGTTTTCTTAAAAAGATGGGGATTTCAAAAATACTCCGTTAGATTTATATACACATTGTGACATTGTCATTTCATCTTGTCAATCCTCCATAACCACTAGTTCATCAACTTGTTCTCCATCTCCGAACCACCACTAATGCTACATTTTTTTCATACTAGTTATAAATATGATCTTTCCTTCGTTAGTCTATCATGATATCTTGCTTCTCATTTACTTGTGTTGATTAAATGTTCTTGTTTGATTATTTGTCTTGTCATTAATTTTGGTGTTTGATAACTATTTGCTTAATTGTCAAATGCGTAATCCATAGGAAAGGTCTTGTTTCGTTCTTAAAATGCTTTCATGCTTATATTTGTGATACTTAGTGTTAAGGCTTTGACATGACTTACATGATTCTTACATATTTTGTCTCTTATATGTCGTCTCATATGAGTTCATAATTTGTCATTTTGATATGGATATATCTATGCTTGATAGTTATTGTTCCTTGTTGGCATTCCTTAAATCTATACGTATTATGTTCTAGTTTATACATGCTTAAACATGGTTTGTATGATCTTTGCATCTTGTCCCTTATATGTCATTGCTACATAATTTATTTGCTACTTTTGCTCTCATGTTATATATTTTTGATATACTTGTAGAATTCTAGGATCTTTCTTTTGAAGCCACATTATTTTAATTAAGAACCAAAATCGACAAACAAGCGATGGAACAATATAACAAGTTTGATACTTATTTTTCATAAATAAACAGACTCAAATGCAATAAGAGATTTCGTGCCTATTTGTTTCCTTTGTCGCATATCCGTAGCATCATTGTTAGTGCAATTGATTTTATAATCTAAATGATCTTCTTCCTTATGCTTGTGTTTGGTTGAACTACTTGGAACATGCTCTTGTATAAATGTTCTTATTTCTCATATTGTTTATGTCTGAATCCTTGAATGATTGTTTGTAAACTGAATCGTTTATGCTTGTGGTTGGTTTTTTTATAATAAAAAGGGTAGGAAGGAATGACAGCGTGCCACGTGTCCCCCTCCACCGACTCTCTCAATTATAACTACAGGGGTATTTACGTCATTTCGCCAGTAAGGGTATATAAACTCTTTTTTTCAGCTATCTTTTTTTTCATTCATTCTTCCCCACCATTAATTTACCCAGACTCTCATCTCCTTCTTCTTCTTTGATGGATAACGCCACCTCTCGCCACCGTTGTTTCACCACCGTTCTTACCACTATTCACCACGATATCTACCATCGTTAACCACCGTAGCTTCAGATCGTTCAATCGTTAACAACTACTGATTTTGAGATTTCAGTTAACTTATCGATCATTATTTAGTGTTCATCATCATTGAATAATGAGTGTTCATCATAACGAATAATGATAGTAAGATCTTAATCCGTTATTTTTTATATCTTTGTTAATTTACTGTATGTCTGTATGTTAATCCGAATATCTAATTGTAATTAGTTAATATGTTTTTGTTGATTGTTAATGTATTTAGTTGATCTAAAACATTCATTCGGTATGTGTTTGAGAAATAAAACTAGATGAAAAATGTGTATATGAAACCTGCACACCAAGTGTTTGATAAAATGTCTACATGATATTCTATAACTGTGATGCACTAGTTCCTAAACAAAATCACTACTATGAACTCAATCACACTTAACCAACAAATTTCTATTTATATCAACACTTGCCACTCATCACTTGTGTATATTTATACATACGTGTTCATACGTTACTAATTCTTCTTTTTTGTTCTAATTTACTACTTTATTTAGATCATCACTATCCCCCTGTTTTCGCTTTTTTCGCTTATCGAAATAACTTGTTACATACATGTTCATTCATTTAGCTTAATCTTATATTTCACACTTCACACTCGAAAATAAAAACTTATCTTGTAGTATTTCAAACTAAAATATGCATCCTCTATAAACTCTAAACTAGTCATAACCAAATACATCAAAAAAATTAAAAATGAAGTGTTTAAGGTTGTCAGAGACATTAGTTATTGTATTAATGTTTGGTTGTGCTATGTGTAAGGAGTGTACTAATATACCTACTGAGATTTCGTCACATACATTTTGGTATAATTTGTTAAATTATAATCATGTGACGTACAAAAAGGAAGTTTATTCTCATTATGATAAGCATTTGACGCCTACAGATGATAACACGTGGGCCAGTTTGATTCCTAAGAAGATTTTGAGAGAGGGAGGTGAGTTTAGTTGGATGATAACGTATAAGAAGATTAAGAATAGTGGCATTGGTGGTGGTGGTGGAGGGGAGTTTTTGAGGGAAGTGCCGGTGAGTGATGTGAGATTGGATGCCGATACGATTTATGGTAGAGCTCAGCAGATTAATTTGGAGTATTTGTTGATGTTGGATGTTGATAGACTGGTTTATAGTTGTAGGGAAACTACTGGTTTGCCGAATTTTGAAGTGGCGTATAGTGGTTGGGAGGCTCCGGATCAAGAGCTTTGTGGTCATTTCGTATGTTCGCTTTCTTTTTCTGTAGTTTATTTTGTTGCTCTTATACTTGTGCTCGTTCATTTTATGTAGTTGCTTATTCAGTTATAACTTTAGCCTCTATTTGGTAATAGTTAGATTTCGTGTATGGATTTGTGATGATTATTGAGTTATAACTTTAGTTTTCTAAAATGTTTTTTTTTCTATACGGTTTTCATCCTTAATGTGTAAACAAGAATATTGACAATTTCATCAAATGAGACCGGTTGACTGGTACATGAATTTGCACTAATTTTTGTTTGTAGATTTTTTTTCATATCTTGATGCCTTGAACAAAGGGGAGCACTCGTCAAGGAGGAGCATGCATGCATTCATCATCATTCTTACTCTTCGAAAATCCTTTTGTGTTTCGGCCAAAAGAAAGATGTCATTTTCTTCATCATATAGTTATCATATTTTTATGTTGCACGAAACTAACCGTTTTATAGGTAAAGCAAGCTCGCCTTTTCATATTTGATCCATGGATCCACTATAGACCAAGGACACTTACCTAGAGATGCAACAACATAAGGGGTTGAGTTAGACATTTACTTCATAGGGATGTGCAAACTCACCTTTTCAATGAAGTTATAACTCAAGGACACACCCTTTTTGTTTTGACAAAAGGGGAGAGGAGTGTAAACGGAGAAAGGTAATGTAAAGGTAGTACGCGGATGCAAGTAACCTTACATTTTATGAAATATTACTTTTACATGTTTGTTTGTCATCAAAAAAAAGGGGGAGATTTGTAGTGCAAATCATTACGATATTTAAATCTACACAGTCTAGTTTATTTTGTTGATGACAACACGTAAACTTGTAAGACATAAAGTAAATTGTACAAGTTACTGTAATAGTATTTTGTCCTCTATATAACATCAACATCTCTCCATGTCTCGACTCCTCGTATGTTGCAACACGGGTTCGTACATGTTTGTTATGTTGCATTATGATCAAACCTCTTTTCACATTTTGCATTCACAAGTATTTTTATACAAATAAACCGGTTTTAAACAAAACGTTTTACAATCAAATTAGGCTAAGGTTTTATTAATGACAAAACATAACAAACCATTTTTCTCAAACCTCTTATTTATCTCAATACATGATTCTTTACTATCTCCCAAATCTTTGTAAAAAAGCACAGCAACTTGAAAAATGTACAAGTCTTTTTAAAACCCTAAATTTATACAAATCATCTTACACTTATTAATTTAATTACTTCATTTAGTATATAATCAAATGCATCAAATCTAAGGAAAATCTCATAAGATTACACAAGATATCTCAAGATTTTGCAAATTAAAATCCGGATTTAGTTACTGTATTCCGGTGCCCTTAGTTTTGCAAGCCGGTGCCCTCTGTCAACAGAACCGGCATACAGTAAACTTTTTGTCTATAAATACCAAGCCATTTTTCATGTTTTCACACACCTTTCACACACATTTTCTCTGCATTTCTCACTCATTTAGATCAGTAGCAACAGTCATTAAACACCCTCATTCTCATGTGATCATAATGCTTCTAACATTCATCTTGTTGTAAGCATACTCTTATGATGATCCAACCAAAGAAAGCCTTGAAGATCTTGCCATTTCCATCCACCATCAAACATACCCATATGAAGATCTACAAGATTAGAGATCTCATCATCTACATCCATTTAAAGGCTTCTCATTAATGGAAGTTAATTTAAATTAGGCATTCATATCCATTAGACACATTTGTCGTGGATCATCATTGTATACTCATTTGTATCATCTTTTGTACCATTTGATTTAGACTAGATGTGTGACACCCCGTAAGAAAATTTTGATTCTCATTGCGTTAAGTAAAAGTCATGTAATGCAAGTTTGCAAGTTTACCAATAACTTTCAACGTGTAGTATATTATGGTCGTCAACGGCATTTTTTTGTCATAAAAAGTTTAATTTTGCCGAGAATTATCACCATTTTTACTCTATGACTTAAAAGGGTATTTAGAACCGAGTAACGATAAAAATATATTTAATTTCACCTTGGTTGAACGGAGCATTACTTGTAGCGCTTTATAAATCCGCCTTATATATACTTAATGAATTTGACAACTTATATTAATTTCAACAAGGGACAAAATAAACTATAAAATATATTCTATACATATGAAAATGTGTGGAAAACAAAATAAAATATTGATAAAACATTTTCATATAAAACTACCCTTATACTTTCAATCTTTGAAAGATTCTTTACAATTGCATGTTACGTATCATACACCTGATTCAAATTCAAAATTTAAATGCAAGAATAGTAGAGATGCCTTAATAGTAAGATGTCCTAACAGTATTAGAGAAGAGATATGATGACTAACAGTATTAGAGAAAGCCACTATGATTCAATAGTAACATAGGACCATTCACATGTAACTTATCTGTGATCAACCAAAGACTTCGGTTATAAATCAGAACCATTCAGGAACAAATGTATTACAACAAAAATCTGAAAACACTGAGTAAACTATACGTTCAAGATCAAGTTTGTTGAGTACAAGAGCTAAGTGGGTGTAGACTTTAGAAGAGATAGCAACCAAGCCCAAACCGTATCTCCATCTTTTCTTCCTCGCCATCTTTCATCAAGCTTAGGACCTCGGTAAGTCGTCCTCACAAGTTAATCTTTATATGTCATTACTCGTAGTTTATCAAGCCTCAACCTTCATGGCATGTACACGACTTGCATGGTATAAACCATGCAAGGTTCGCATGAAATCACACATGAAAAGAATGTAGTTATATCATGACATAAAATAACGACATATGAAGCCCTAATAAACAACATATTAAACGTATCAAATTGGTAACGAATCGAAGGAACCTGCAACACTTTAAAACATGTACGTAATGTCCTAGGATGGCTTGCAAGGGACAAATAAACGTGGGAATAACTCGCAAATCATTCTAAAACTTATTAAGTTGAGACCTGGACTTATACCGCGAACCTGACCAAGTAACACTCGACGAACCACATCGAGTCTTTTTGCTCACTGTGGCTACGTCACATGCTCTGATGAGAAGAGATCGAAGCATATCATTAGCTCGTTAGTTGACCTGTGTCGGTTGACTTGTGTAAGTAGCGTGCCATGTTTGCTTCGCACCCCATAACTGACCTTATTTCGCATAGCCACTGCCATCATGGGTTCGTACCCAGCCACGACTATTGTGGGTTCGTGCTCACTGCTAACCATGGTTGAAACCATGAACTACACAACAGCTGCTGTTGTCGTGACCTTTCTTGTTGCGACAAACACAACCACAACGCCTTAGTTTCAACCCATATAATTCCATGACTAACCCATAGAGCTAGGACCATGCAAAGTAAACACAAAAACACAAATATTAAAAATTAAGGGTGCGTTAGGGTGCAAGAAGGACGCCACAACAGTGGCCCTAAACCCACTGTTGGGCTGCGATGTGAAGCAGGAAAAGAAGAAGAATGACCATGCGAGTGAAAAGGAGATAATTATACATGCATATATGTTGTGCGTTGGTTGGACAGCAAGAAGGAAGCCGAAACAGTGAGTATTCAAACTCACTGTTGTTGCGCAGCAAGAAAAGAAAGAAAAGAGGGGAAGGTGCATGTGATGTTATATATGAGAGGGATAGAAGGAGACACTAACCAGTGGGTACCCCCACTGTTGTACGACATGATTCAGAAAAGAAAAGGAAAAGAACCATGTGGGTATATTTTATATATATATAAATATGTATATGATATTTTAACAACTTGAATAAGATGTAAATGTAATACACTTTAAACTTAAAAGAGGTACGGGAACATGTATATAGGTCGAGTCCCAGTTAGCCAGATCCAAAATGAGTTGGGCAAATTATTTAACGAGCTAAAAGATTATTTTGATGATCAGAAAAATTTAATTAACATTTTCTTTGTTTTATTTTTCTTTGATTTGGAGGTGGGTGTCAACGAACCCAAAGTTTAAAAAGAATAAATAAACATGGGTTATAAAAACGCATTTAAAGCTAAATATTTTAAGTCCATCTGGGTTTTAAACATGAAAAGTTATAAAATATAAAAGATAAAAATTGCATATATAATATGTGCTATTAGTTGGAAAGTCGAGGGATTAAAGATATACTTTGAACGAGTTGAGCGAACCGTGATATATAAATTCGATAATTATACTAAGCAGTGAACGACAACGATATAAATATATAAGTGCGATGAGAAAATATAAGTACTTAGTAACTTATAGATAATGCTTATATTTTCTTAAATACAAATCACATAGGTGGGTGAATATAAATTGCTACGCGTAACAGTATAAATTCTTATATCGGTACTAATAGTTTTAAAGCCATCCCTAGAGCCATCGGTTTAATCAACGCTTTGAAAACGTAAAACGTTAACTCCTAAGCGACCATACCTTTTGACCAATTGCATAATTTACTGCATACATTAATCTTAGATTGTAAACTCAGTAATTTTTATAATTACTTAGGTGTTTTGGTTTGTCAGTATTTGGTGTGCGTTAAATCCGTTTCCTATTCTTTCGACTATTATAACCGCCAGGTGAGTTTAAGACCGATACTTTATCTTGTTTTAAATCATCTTTTAGGGTGAGAACATTGCTTAATTTTTAATAGTTAAACACAAGTACATTTACTGATTTACTATCTGGGTCTAAGTCACTATTCAACCCAACTTGCTATATTGCCTAGTTTATCATGAGCTGTCAATTTCTTGATCGGATGACCGGTTGAGGGAGCGCGAATGTTATGGATAGATCTATCGGGATTGACAATACTTGTTTGTCTTGGACTGACATTAGTTAAGCAAACACAGTTTCATTTGAGTCATATACGGATGTTGCGGGTTGAACATCTGCACGGGCTTACCTATTATAGTTATATGTTAAACGCTTCTGTGTCATGAGCTTAGACAATTGTAAATACTTTTCATTATGATATATTGGGATTGCGTTATTTCATGTCATGTTATAAAATCTGTGGTTCTATAAAGTACTTATCAAAACACCAAACCTATAAACTCTCACAAAACTTTATGTTGACACTTTAGCAATGTTTTTCTCAGGTGTTCTAGTGTTATGGAATATATGGAGTTTGCATGGTATATGGCATGTAGAGTCTATCTCTAGTATTCAAGTCCTTTTCAAGCCATGAAGTCTTAATCCCAAATACTGTCTTTCTGCGGACAGTGGAATTTGGGGGTGTGACAGATTGGTATCAGAGCCACTGGTTATAGAGAACTAGGTGACATTGTAAACTCTTAGACTTATACTGGCTGTTAAGGTCATTATCATAATAGCATCGCACTATCGTTTACTATTTACTTCATACGAGTGATAGCTGCTTGGCTAATAATCTTATGAATTAACACTTGACTATCGTGGGAAACATGTCTAAACATTATCATTCATTATCTTTGACAACGTATCATATGGATTACGTATTTATATCATCCTAGCACAAGGAAACTATCATGACTCTCACAAAAAATAATTAACCCTATAACCAACATCACATTACGAAGAGTCACATACACAATATTATGAATTTTGTCGGTGATTACATCCTTACTATATCATTATATGGGGGTCACCTACATAAACACTTCGGGATATCTTGCTAATCACCCACTCGTTACTTCACTACACAAGGAATCCTTATAGCAATTGTTGTAAAATACTTCTACTATGTCGGTATACACTTAAAAGTATTTCAAAGTATACAAAAATCTACCAAAAAGCATGCATCGCTTGAATACACCAATAATTGACAAATGTCGCATCATTTGGGAACATGAACAACAAATTCATAATAGAAACAAATTAAAACACGCTCGGTAAAGGTAAGAGACAATAGCCGCAAATAACAGTCAAGACTGCAGAAAGAAACCGGTAACATGAAGGTTTACGTCAGCTCCTGAGCCAAGAATAATATGAACTCTACAGATATGCATCTATTGTCCGAAACCCTACCACACTTTCCGGTCACTGGCTTAGGTCTTAAAATAAGGATACCACTAATAATCGCGAGTAAATTTTCCAAAAGGAACAAGAAACGTATCAATGCTTGAATCCGACACTCCTAGACATACTCTCTAGAAAAATCCCTACCCTAAACTAGGGCACATAACCATTCAAAGCATACCATGAACCTTATCTCAAAAATAGATGGCACTCATAAGGTAATCTCTACCCACAAATATGGAATGTAAGAAGTAGAAACTCTATTCTGTCATGTGCAGGGTGTATTCGAGAAATGTCTCAATCACTTTCCAGCAACGTGCCTGACAACTCCCCAGAACAGGAAGCTGCCACGGAACACTCCATTCCAAGAAGACCCGACTCGCCAACCTCTCAGGCCACCCAATTACCTGAACTAGAATTAACTCTGACCCCTGCTACAGGGCGTGAACCCTCCTAAGAAATAAATAACCACAATATTCCTATACTAATATCACCAGCACCTGGACCATCTCGAAAGAGAAGTAGATCACCATCATCACCATTTTACCCAGATGCTACTACTTTCTCTGACGGTAAACCAGCATCTGAGACATCAGAACTCAACCCAGAAGATGTGACGGCCAGACTGGAGGACATAGAGGTGGAAATTGACACTCTTCGAGCAGATACCGAAGACAAAAAGCTCCTAATATCCGAATTACAAGATTCTCTCGCCGCTGCAGAGAATGAGATCTCATTATTGCAGATAAGGGTAGATGATGCCGAGAGCAGACATGCTGAGGATCATGAACAAATTCAGAAAATTCTAGCCCGTCTAGGCCTATAAGCAAAACAACCAGACTCGTTATAACATTGTATCCCGGTTTACGAAGAGACATCTAAGCAGAGAAATTGATGAGGACTTGTACTTTACTTTCATAAAATAATAAATGAAATAACAATTTTGTCCTAAAATGTTTTCTGAGTAGCATTTACCCAATGTATAGGAGAACCATAACATTTATATTTTTTTATGAAGAACATCTAATACACCAATTAAACACGCTATTGAAAATACCGCATAGTTCAAAACAAGCAAAGAACCATTGCCCAACAAATGGAGAACACAATCATGTGCTCAGGAAGCGGAGACATGGAACCATCTTCTAAACGAACACTATGAAACTTGAAGGATCATTTTGAAAGACCCACGCATCATGTTTCAGATGAGAAACAGTAAACCCCACCAAATTCATTTCCACTATTCGACATTTTGTCAGTCCGAAATTCTTTTCATTCACAATCAATAAATGCCTTTTCAATGAAAATGGAAATACTAAGTGCATCTAAAGGCTTATCAAGTAATAACATTGCATCATACCAAGACGCGTAATGAGATACCTACCAATGTAAGATATACATGGTTATAACGGTAACGATAGAGCAATAAAATACCAAACACGAAATCTTATTCAAATAAATCCATAATACTTCTGTTCATAATACAGTAAGATACAAAGCATAAGAAATATGACAAAGTATGTAAAACGTTAAAATAACAGGTAACATCGCCAGCGAAAGAAAAACATATCGGGTAAGACAAGCAAAATGAGTAAATATTGAGATTATGATCATGACGTGATAGAAGATCTACAATTGGAAATCCCATGATGTTTATAATCTGTACTTCGAGGAATGGAGGTGAAAGATGGGTGTTGTAGCAGTTTGTAATAATTTTGAAATGAGGAGTGGGAAGGTTAAAAGTTGAAACTAAAAACATAGTGAATGGGAGGCCTAAGTGTGTGGGAGTTTTGTTGAGAAAAATTGATTAACAAAATTCATGATGGATATAGTCATGTACCACAGACAAAGGCAATTACGATCAAACCCTGAAACTTACAACAAAAGTACTTATTTGGAATAACTTATACGCAGAGATTATAATTTTATGAACACATAGAAAATACACGTCCATATATGAAGCGATGTACACGTGGTAAGATGAACACATAAAGTGAACATGAACTTTCGGAGGACCACATGTATGGTAGAAAGTAGCGAAGAAATAATGAACCACAAATTAACATATAACATAAACATCATTCATCTGATGCTTGAAAGACACGACAATTTATATACACTACGGGTCTCAGTACCGATTATGTTTACAATCACAAACAGATAACTAAAGGTGGAAGAAAAAGGGGATGTCAATGTAAACCTGAGGTATACATAGCCTGATCACCTAATGTAGAAAGATTAGGTCGACAAAGATATGCTAATAATGATCTGACTAAATATGTGATTAACAGATTAGAAAACATACCACATTTTAACCAAACACACATTCCAAGATAATACCAAATCCCATGAAAAAACTACAAATCTCAAAGATACATCATGAGGCATTTAACTCCAACACAAACGAAACAAAAGTTAAATGAGGAAACATTCAATGATTTTTCCCTGAAAGATTCAGAATCAGACTAACTAAAATACCCAAGGACAAAATGGTGATACAACCCACTCGCCTACTGACTAAAGCTATTTTTTTCCAAAAAGCTTCTACGACAATCGCCACAATGATGAGTGGCACAATAATCCCTAGTATTACGATTATGAACCGCTGATCCTCTTCTCGTGGAACACTCGCCAAATAACTACCAACCACCACAACAAACACAATCGCAATTAGGGGAACGAGATACGACATTTTAACTGAAGGAAGGATGAAAAATTTAAAACTTATCCTATGTTTTGACAAATGTGATAAATCGGCAAATTATATATAGAGTGGAGATAACGGTTCGCCACATTTCTAGCCGTTAGAGCCCCACTCAACATCACTTGTCTCTTTTTCTTTAACCCACGAGCTACAAATACGCAACTTGAATTCAGGACGAAAGTTTTCGCGCCTTGGAAGGACTGCGAAACCCTGATAAAAAGTTAAATCTCACATTCAAACCCTTAAGTAAAATCATTTAAAAACCGAAAGATTTTCGAATGTATTTTAAATCTCATAAATTTAATTATTTGGGAATCAAAAAGTTTTACTAGATTGATAACCTATCCTCTAAACCACTTTATTATATTGTCAGAGACAGTAATTCATCTTCCTCAATATTCAATTCATGAATATCACCAAACCTTTATAAAACTGTGTGGGAGACAGTAGCCCATAATCACTTCAATTTGTTCCATTCAAAATGTGTACTCAAGCACTTTATAATTCAAATGGTTAAGCTCAACAGTCGCGAAACAGATTTTATATTTTTTTAAGATACTAAGAAATACTACAGAAGCAAATGGCATCCATATGGAACTTACTATATACTAACCTAATAAACCGGTTGGGTGCAAATGAGGAAAATACACGTACATAGTTTAAAGGAAACAATGTTTTAGTCAAGGCAGTACAACAACAGGTTACAACAGCAGTTCTCAATCATTAAACCGATGACTCGTACTCTGAGTCATATCTAACTACCCCCCAAATTTCTAAAAAGAATTTGTCATCGTCACTTGTTTGCCTTATTTTTTCTCCTCTTGTGTGGTTGTTGTGTTGGGTATCCCTCTTGGCTGCCCTTTTGTTTATAAGCCTCTTATTTCGAACGTTTCTCAATACTTCTTCATCCATACGCAGTTGATGTAAAACTTTTCTCGTGAAGAGGCAATTAGCCTTGTGATGACGAACATCTTACCTCGCGTGTACGGCGGGGTATTTTTCTTCCTGAAACCAACCAACCTTAGCACCCAATTGTCTCTCTAGCTGTGCGCCTTTCCATACATAGAAAGATGCACTTGCGATCCTTTTCAAACTTTCCTATTAAGAGATTGCAATCAAGCACAGCTCTCTTGAGAAATGTCATTGCATTTCTCATAGGCTTTTTTAAGATCTTCTCTAACAGCGCATGAATCTTCAAACCAAAAGGCTAATTCCAAAAGCTCATTCTGACGAAACCTTATCTCCATTAATTAATTTTTGCACCAAGGCTTTGACTTCGGAGTCGGTATGAGGAAGCGAACATGACATTTGAAATATTTTGTAGTGAGATTTAAGTTTGAAGGTTTGTGAGAAGTAAGGTGGTATTTATAAGACAAAAGGGGGAAAGGAAATAATTTAAGGCTTTATTAGTTACTTCAGCGGACATATCCTTAATATTTTGTCGTGTTAGTGACGAGACATTCATTTAGGGATACGCGAGGACCAGTTCAAGATCAAATACCCTCACTTGATCACAAATCCACAATCTCCTACAACGTCTTGATTTTGTGGGTGAAATCTTCTAACCTGGGGAGGCTGTGGCACCCCGTAAGAAAATTTGATCTCTCTTTTCGTTAAGTAAAAGTTATGTACTGCAAGTTTGCAAATTTACCGTTAATTTCAACGATAAGTCGTTCTATGATCGTCATGCATTACTCCTTGTCATGAAAAGTTTAATTAGCACGCGAATATCACCATTATTTTCCCTTGTGTCTAAAAGGATATTTTAGAGCGTGTAACGATAAAAACCATACTTATTTCACATTTATGAAACGAGGCCATTTACTTGTAGCGCTTTATAAAATCATCTACGTTCAACTTAATAACCATGAAAACCTTTAATTGGATTTAAAAGAAATATACACATATGAATGCATATAAAAACCAATATATGATAATGATAAAACATCCATCATTATAAACTCTTACACACTACCCTACCCACTTTCTCATTTTGAAAAGAATCCCTCACATGCTACGTCTTACAAACCTGATACAAATTTCAAATAGAAAGGATAAGCAATAGTAAGGATTCCTTAATAGTATTAGGAAAAGAAAATGATGACTAACAGTATTAGAATTATTATTATGATGCAATAGTGTGTATAGTATGCATTCACATGCAATATTTCAGTAACCAAGCCAACTATTGGAGTATAAATGAGGAACCATGCACGAACAAATCTATCACAACTAAAATCTGAAAACAAGAAGTAAACTATACGGTTCGAGTTCGAGTTTCGTTGAGTACAAGAGTTAAGTAGGCGTCGGCTTTGAAGGAGTAGCAACCAAGTGTAGTTCGACCTCTTATCACCATCGTTCGGCAAACTTGGACCTTGGTAAGTCGACTTTATAGTTAACGCCTGTCCTTAGTAAGATATTTACCTCGTAGTTTAACAAACCTCGGCTTGTAAGCGTGGCAAGTGCACGACACGCATGGTTCAACCCATGCGTGGTCACTATGCTCATACGTGAACTAAACCCTTCAATACAACATGCATGGAATATCAATATATATAAAAGTTAACGCAAATCATGTCGTTCATAAGAACAAATAGCAGACCAAGAATGTTTTATGAAAGCTTTAAATCATGTACGTGAACGTTGGCTTAAAAAGAGACGCATAGATACTAGGATTTTACGCAAGTCACATGGAAACCTTAGGTCGAAAGCCTTGGTATGCAATCTTGGGCATAATGGGTTCGCACACGATGGACCACAGCGAGCCTTTGGCTCCCTGTGGGCACGTCACAGTCCCCAAAAGAACCTGAGCAGTCGAGCTCGTGGTTCGCACCAAGAACCCTTAACGCTTGACAAACTAATTCTACTCGGAACGCACCCCCACTGCACGCTAACAACCATTGCAGGCTGTTGCCTGCCGCGGCTGTTATGCTGCTAAAGGGGCGTGGCAACGTTCTTGAGCCTCGACAATAAAACGAACATGTGGTAATATATATATACCGAGAACATACATGTTGAAATGAAGGCATTAGATAGGTAAAATAGGACTTATAGGGGGACGAATAGCAGCCACAACAGTGGCCCTGAGTCCACTGTTTGTGCTCGACATAAATCAGAAAAGGGAAAGGAAAACAGTGGCCATGTGGGTATTATTTTATAGAGATATACATGTGATATTTAACAACTTGCATGAGATTTAGATGTTTTAAACTTTAGACTTAGAGAAGCATAGAAACGTGCATGTTATCTGTGCCTCGAGTCGTTCCAGTTAAATCCGAAAGAGTTGGGAAATTATTTAACGAGCAAAATGGTTATTTTGATAAATAGAAAACTTAAATAACACTTTTTGATGACTTAGAAATGGGTAGCAACGAAACCAAGTTTTAAACGGGTAAATAAATCTAACATGGTTTATAAAAATTATTTAACGCTAAAAATATTTTTAAAGCTTATTCGGGTTGTAAACATGAAAGGTTATAACAATAAAAGAATGTAAAATATAAAAGTTGCATATATATTATTATTTGGGAAGGTCAAGGGATTAAAAATATATTTTTCTAGATAAGAAATTTAAACGAGTAGAGCGAGCCGTAATATATAAACTTGATAATTACGCAAATTGATTAACGACTACGATGTGAATAAATAGGCGTGACAAGAAAAAAATATATAAACTTAGTAACTTACAAATAATGTTTATATTTTCTTTAGACATAAATTGCATGAACTTGTAAATATAAGTTACGGCGCGTAATAGTATAATTCCCTGTATAGATACTTATAATTGTAAAGTCGTCCCTGAGCCAACAGCTTAATCAACATTCTGAAAACGTAAAACGTCATTTCATAAACGACAGTGCCCTTAGCTGACCCATTTGCATAAATCATTTCATACATTAAGTTTTTAGAATGTAAACTCAGATTTGTCATAATTACTTAGGTGTTTGACTGAGTCACTATTTGACGTGCATTGATCCATTATCAATCCAGGCAATTAACTGACAAGGTGAGTTTTCATAGCCCTTACTTTACTGTTTTAAATCATCTTTTAGGGTGAGAACATTGCTTTATTTTTAACAGTTGAACACAAGTACATTTACTGAATTACTATTTGGGTCTAAGTCCCTATTTAACCCAATTTGCTATATTGCCCAATTTATCATGAACCATTAATTACTCGTAAACGCGAATGTTTTGGATAGATCTATCAGGATTGACATCCTTGTTTGTCTTGGACTGACATTAGTCAAGCAAACACAGTTTCATTTGAGTCAGTTATGGATGTCGCGGGTTGAACATCTGCATAGGCCTACCTATGATGGTACACGTTAACGCTTCGGTGTCATGAGCTTAGACAATAGTAAATACTTTTCATTGTGATATATAGGATTACTATATTTCATGCTATGGTTATAAATCTTGTGGTTCATCACTATTATCAAACAACAAAACCTATGAACTGATATGTGTGAAAACACATATCCGTTTTATATCAAAATAGACCCTAAAAAGACCAAAATTGTGCATAAAAGGCTTGTATATTGCTTGTTTTGTCTTTCTTATTGTGTAGGTACGGATAAAGCAAAAATCACAAGAAAACGGTTAAAACCGGGCAAACACGAACACGAGAACGGAAGAACACGCAAAAAGCCAGGAGAATGCTATCAATGGTCAACAAAAGTCAACCTTTGGTCAACTTAAGTCAAACCACTAAAATGGCAAAAATCCCAAAATTACC
>BQNB010147254.1:0-14209 GCA_026074375.1 Tanacetum coccineum
AAAAAATTAGGAATTTTGATGCTAAGTCGGATGAGCGAGAAGAGCTAGTAACTGGAACTTCAGTCTTTTTTGTAATAGTAGAAATCATCACATGAGCATCTTTAACAACTTGTTCTTGAGTAGTCTCTAAATTTTCATTCCCTTGTTGAGATTCAGTCATTTCTGCATCAGTACCCTCACCTTGAACAAGATCTGCATCAGTCTTAGTGGGTTCTTCCAATCTTGCATCTGCATCATCATCAAATTGGTCGGTAGTATCATCCATTTCTTCATCACCTTTAGTCTCATCATTACTTTTTAATTCCAAATCATCATCATCTTTATTCTCTTCTTGATCATCATCTTCATATTTTTCTTCTTGCTTCAAATCTGATGCTTGTTTATTTGCTTTCATTCTCCTCCTCACTGCCTTCATCACTTGATACATGTTCTTCATTACTGTCGTCTTCATCATTTCCCCAACACTCAGATTCACTCTTAGATGAGTCATCATTGGTCACATCGGGAACCCTGGAATATCACTAGTTCCTTCACTTGTGACAGGAGGTGTAATCTTTGCAACACTTGGAGGATCTTCAGTAACCGTACCCGAACCACTGGGATGTGTCTTGTGAAAGTCTCTTAAGCTCTTTTTATGAACTTCTTTCATCTGAGCCTACTCTATCAAAGCAACATCAGATAATAACTATATTCCCTTTCCATGTGCTACATCCACCTTTTCCTTCTCCTTTCTTTTAGACTTAGTTTCCACAGCAGGCTCTCTGATGACTATACATGTTGCTAGCTTAGAAGCATACTTCTTGGCAGCTGTCTTCAATCTTTTTCCCTTTTTGATAGGTTCTTCATCTTTAGGGATAGGAACATTGTCTTTCTTTGATGGAAATGCTTTCTTAAACTTTCTAGCAGCCTTGGGAGGCACCGCACCTGTAGCAAAGCCAATATATGTCTTGTACGCTTTGCTTTCCTTTATTGCTGGACTTGTTAGACAATTAGGAAGAACATCTCCATATTTCTGAGATGCTTTTTTTCTTGAAACAAATCTTAAGGTGTTAATCAAGTAATCGTCCTTGGAGGTGTGCATTCCAATTCTGTTTCTCCAGGAGAGTGACTTTTCTTGAAGCGGGAAGTGGTGAATGATAGATTTGGTGAAGCGAGGGTAGTACATCTTTTCTTGCTTTTTGAACTCTTTATTGTCAATTTGATATGTAAAGTATTCCCAGAGTAACTCTACCATAATCTATGTTCTTATAAAAGTACATACCCCAAAATATTTGTGCTCTAGAGGACGAAGCTTGTCTAAAGAATAGTAGTCTTTCCGGATAGGGTGCTGTTAATAATAGCAGCAAAGGTTCTCCAAGGTTGATGCATTTGATCGACAACAACATCATTGAGAGAATTAATCACTCCTGTATGACCAAGATCTCTCAAGAAGGATACAGTGTCTTCTTCAGATGGAAGGGGATCAAATTCTCTACCCTGTACTCTTGGGCAAATATGAAGGATGTCTCTGAAAACTTCCAAAGTAAGCTTGAAATGTTTATTCTTGTCAATCTTGAATTTGTAGAAGCCATCGTGCTTGTAAATGCAATTCCAGAATTGATGCATATACACTTCAAGGACATCAGCAGTGATGAGAAATGCGGGATAGCAAGGAGTAAGTGCAAGTGCATCCAGAATGACTTGAAATATGGGTTCTCTTGGTGAAAATCCATGAGGGATTCTTCCGTTGCATTTTCCGATATCAAATCGATTCTCTTTTGGAACAAGTTCAAGGTCAAGCTTGGTTTGTTGAGCGGTGATTGAAGTCATGATTCTGCTAAGAGTTATCACATACAGTTCATACACAGGCAAATATATAACACAGATGGACAATCTAGATCATGATTCAAATAACAGGGGTTACTACATAAGATAGGCAAACAAACACTAGGCAACACATTGATACAAAGGCACATAATGCAAAGGACAGATACACATTCAACTAGGATACACACAAGGCATACAACACATATATTTTTGGCAAACTAGTGAAATCAAGGCAAACACTTAGGATTTCTAAGGAAAATTACACCTAACCTAATCACTAAATGACGTGATAGGGTAAAATTATACTTAGATAAGGTTATAAGGTTGAATTACCAAGATTACGAGATTAATTCTATTAGAAAAAATCAAGTATAATTTGCCTTAAGATAGTGTATTGATCGCTTGTGGAAAACTGCCTAGGTATAGATCGCTTGTGTTAATGTATGTGTGTATAGATCGTTTGTTGTTATCATTTATGTATAGATCGCCTGTTGCTATCATTTGTGTATAGATCACCTGTGTTTCTTAACCATGTGTTGATCGCTTGTGTTATTTAAACAAGTATTGACCGCCTGTGTTATTGAAACAAGTATTGATCGTCTGTATTATAAAAACAAGTATTGATCGCCTGAGTTAATGCATTGTATAGATCGCCTATATGAACATGTATTGATCGCCTGTGTATTTGTCTTAAGTATAGATCGCTTGTACCATTTTTTACCTAAATATTTCATACTCTTTCAAGCATCTAAACACACTCAAACATGACCACATAGCATCATTATATAATTCTAACATCTTACAATCTCAAGTTAACTACAAAAATCTTGTAATAAACCATGTTTGAGCCACAAGAGCTCGAAAACACCCATCATCCAAGAATTTTAATCAAACAAGTTATTATAACACTCAAATATACTCAATCATTCATTATAACACTTCTAAACCCAAAACCTATATACTTTTTCAACTTTTAACCCATTTTCAAAAATTTCGAGTTCAAGAATCGGTCAAAACACATGAAGAGGTTAACCTTATTTAAAAACTGTTAAAGCCACACAATCTCTACCCCTATAGGTCCAAAACCCCTTAATCAATTTCACTTTTCATTCACTTTTTAAGGTGATTCAAGTTAGGTCGAGTTTTAGGGGTTTTTCATAAAATTCAAAGGTTTGGTCAGATATATGAAGGCTTTAGCATAAATACGAGTACCTTTCAGCTTAAAAACGAGGTTGAACAAATTCTTGAGGTCTTGAAAATCACTAATGGAGGTTTGAAGGTTTATGATTGTGTTTTGTGTTCGTGTGACTAACAGAGCGGGCAAATGGGGTGTTTGTTCAAAACCTTTTGGGGTTTTTGACAGAAATGCCCCCTAAGGTTTAGGGACACTATCAAATTTTCTTATAACCTATTCCTAAGGAAAACTAAGTTTCCAAATTTGCAACATTAGCCCTTAAGGTTTAGTTATCAAGAAGCAAGTTCACATAATGCATTAATGCCCCAATAAGATTAAACATATAGCAAGTAAAGCCCTTTTGAGTTGAAATTTGTCAACTCCCCTTTGATTATTCACCCGGCACCATTAAAAACTTTTCCGATTGACACTTTATTGATTATGACGAAGATGATTTTGACAGTTTCTCCCCCTCAAATAATGACCTGTTTTCTATTGAAAAAGCTATAGTCGTTATTTGATGGTTCAAAATTGTCTTAGAAAAATGATGATTTATTGAATCTGAAAGATGATTATTGTATATTTTGAAAAGCAACACCCAAGAAAATAAGATTTCTCTTATTTTGACACATAAGCACACTGACGCGTACACTTATGGATTAAAGGAAGCACGGGTTATGATGCAATGTAATCACAAGACTTTGAATGAATATAAAGTAATTCATTCCCGAGAGAAATAAATTTCTCGTTGTGAGGTCAAGTTGTCTTTTTGACGACATACTTGCCTTTAAGATGATGACCGGGTTGCTATCTGAAATAATAGCAAGCCATTTTGGCATGTTTTGAAAAACATTTGAAACTTTTGCTCGAACTTCATTTACAGCCTCGTATCATTTTTAAATGACATTTCTAAGTCCGTAAATGTTATCGATTATCAGAAGACATGCCAGAGATCCATATTTTTATATTTTTCTGATTTTTTAATTTTTTCTTTCGTTTTTATAAAATTTTATAAAGGAAAATCTTTTTGGATTTTTTATGTTTTCATATATACACATATATATACAGGATATGAGTTACCACCATCACTCGTCCGTTTCCTCTGCCAGACGTTTCAACGTTTCTGGAGACATGCTTCTCATACCAAGCTTGTCGATCAAGAAGTTAAATCTCTCTTGAGGCAATGGTTTAGTAAAGATGTCAGCCAGTTGGTATTCAGTCCGGACAAAGTATAGTTTCACGATTCCATTCTCCACTCGCTCCTTTATGAAATGGTAGCGAATATCAATGTGCTTAGCTCTTGAATGTTAAACATTGTTGCGGCATAAAGCAATCGCACTCTTGTTGTCGCAGTACAGAGGAATCTTATTGAATTTAAAACCATAGTCTGTTAGTTGTGAACGCATCCATAGGATTTGTGAGCAACATCCAGACAAGGCAATATATTCAGCCTCTATACTCGAGATAACGGTGCTCTTTTGCTTCTTGGACGACCAGCTAACAAGTTTGTCACCTAAGAATTAAGCGCTTCCCGATGTACTACGTCTAGTGTCCTAACACCCCGCATGATCGGCATCTGCATAAGCTATGAGAGACATATCAGTATCCTTCGAATACCATAGACCTATGTTAATGGTTCCATTAAGGTATAGAAAGATCCATTTCACCGCTTGTAAGTGCTTTTTGGTAGGCTTAGCCTAATACCGGGCACATAAGCAGACATCATAGTTAAGGTCAGGTCTACTGGCTGTAAGATACATTAAGGATCCAATCATGCCACGGTAAAGTGTAGCGTCAACTGGTTTCCCCTGTAGGTCTTCATCCAGTTTCTTGGTTTCAATCATGGGTGTGTCAACAGAAACAGTAGTATTTAAGCCATATTTTTTAACGATATCAGAAGCATATTTAGATTGGTTTATGAAGATGCCTCTGGGACTTTGAGAAATTTGTAATCCTAAAAAGAATGACATTTTCCCCCATCATTGACATCTTGAACTTAGAGGTCATCTGATTAGTAAACTCATCACACATAGCAGTATTAGTTGATGCAAATATTATATCGTCAACATAAATTTATACTAGTAATATGTCGTTTCTAGCATGCCGTGTAAAGAGTGTAGGATCAACTGCACCTTTAGAGAATTGTTGAGAGATAAGAAAGCTTGACAGCATATCGTACCATGCACGTGGTGCTTGTTTGAGACCGTAAAGGGCCTTTTTGAGCTTATACACATGTGATGGGTTGTCCTGGTCAACAAATCCTTCTGGTTGAGAAACGTAGACCTATTCTTTGAGCTCGCCATTCAAGAAAACCGTTTTGACGGTTCTATTTGGTAGATTGAAATATTCTTGTGAGCGGCATATGCTATGAAGATACGAATGGCCTCAATTCTAGCAACCGGTGCAAATGATTCTTCGAAATTGATACCCTCTTCTTGTCTGAATCCTTGAGCAACTAATCGAGCCTTATTCTTTAGTACCCTACCAGATTAATCTTTTTTAACCTTATAAATCCATTTGAGTTTGATCAAGAACATGTTATCTGGACATGGCACTAATTCACAAACTTCAAGTCTTTCAAATTCATGAATTTCTTCTTGCATTGCATCGATCCATGATGGTTCGGTCATTGTTTGTTTGAATTTCTTTGGTTCTACTGAAGTTAGGAAGGCATCAAAATAACACCACATGGCGTCAGTGTGTAGTTGTTTTCTGGTGGAGACAGAACGAGAAGGATCACTGATCATGTTTGCTATAAGATGATCCTTAGTCCATCTACCAATGTGTTCTAATAGAGTGTGGGTTTGTCTCACATTAGATGATGATCCATGAGAAGTCGAGTCTTCATTAGGAGATTCATTAAGAGGATCATTATGAAAGGTGGTGTTTTGGTGATTCTTCAAAACCTAAAGATATTGAGTGGAGATTGTTCTTGTTAATTGTGATGTTGAATACTTATTTGATGAGATCATAGTCAATTGAAGTAGTCACAGAGAATCAGCGAATACTTCAGCTTTTTGAACGGGGTGCTTCTTGAACTGGAGATACAAAGCTGGTGGAGGATTAAAAGTATTCATCAAACATTGGGTTGAAACAAACGATTCCCAGTCATTTCTTATTGTGGAAATACAAGTTGTTGAGTAAATAGGGTTGATACGTGTCTTGGACTGGAGGTAGATGGTGCTTTTGTTGAAGTCCGGGTCCTGAACTGAATTGTTCAGAAGCCATAGCTGTTAGCTCATTGAACGTTACATGAATTGTTTCAGAAATTATTCGGGTCCTTCTGTTATAGATTCTGACGCTTGTCTCCCCGCCTCCCCGTTGAGCAGGAAAGTACCACAAAAATCCCATTGTATGCTGTGCATCAATTTTCCTAGCATTGTCTATGGTCATTGATGGATAAACAAACGGGGAATCAAAGACATGATAAGTATTGATAAGTCTGGTTTTCTGGTATTGCATTGATAGTATGGAGTTTTGTTATATCAGTGGCGTATCAAAGAATGGTTTTGGGTGTAACAAGCAGTATTGATAGCTTCGGCCCAGAGAAATAATGGAGCTTTAGAAAACATTAGCATTGTACGAGCAGCTTCTACTAGAGTCCAGTTACGCCTTTCGACCACACCGTTCTGTTGAAGAGTGCGAGCGAAGATAGTTGTATGCGAGTTGCCAAACATTTTCATATCCATTCAAGAGAGTCTGATTGACAAATTCTGTTCCATTATCTGTTCTAACATTCCGGATTTTGGTATTCAAACGAACTGTATGTTTTTAATACATTTGATGATGGGCCCAACCCCTCAAAATTATAGGAGCTTCATCTTTTTGTCTTCAAAAATATAACACTGGTAAATCTTGAGTAATCGTTGACTATCAATAAGTTTCTACATTTCCCGGTAATACTAGCCACAACTCATCGGGCCACACAAATCATATGACAAAAGATACAGGTTATTTCTCTTAGTTAGTGTCTTCTGATTGGGGTTGATGAGAGGTTTTTTACTTTTCCTTAATGCTATGCTGAACATAAATGATCTTTCTAAATTTAAGCATAGGAAATTCCTCGAACAAGACGGTCTTTAGAGCAGCTTGTTCAACAGTACGAGGTTATGATGGAGATAACATACGAGCATAAACACTCTTAGTCTTTGACGCTTTAGATAGAAGACAAATCGGAGATGTCTCGGGACCCTGAAAGTAGATCAACACCTTCTAAATTGCGAATAAAGCAAGTGTTTTTCTAAAATGCGACTTCAAGATCCGCATCCCAAAATTGCCCAACAGAAAACAAATTATGTCCAAGTCCCTCAACGTAGTATACCCTTGAGATAATAACGTTTCCCAGCTGATAGTCACCATACCTCATAATCCTTGCAATCTGGTCGTTCTCGAATCTAACAGTACCCAGAAATTTACTGACAAAGTTCATGAGCTGAGAGCGATTCCCTGTCATGTGTTTCAAACAGCCGGAGTCCAGATACCAGAGTACAATCTGGACAACTTGTCATGACAAGAGAAGAAGACGATGGAATATCTATTGCAGTGGATCCCCAATTTTGATTGGGTTCTGAGTGGTTAGCATTCTTAGATTCTACAATCTTAGCTATTTTACTCGAACCTAAATTTCTAACATTTTTGGGTTTTCTGCTATAGACTTTTATCTCTGGTTTTTGTATTTCAACTGAATGGGGAGTGGTTTGCTTAGGAGGCACTACGTTAGTGGAAGTGATCCTAGTTAAAGGGCACCATTTACCAACTATAGTGAAGATTTGCTTGTTGGTTTCCACTTAAATCCTACTTCAGTGAATACATGACCCGTAGGTTTCCAAATATTTTTCTTTTTATGTTTCTTAGCAGATTTAGAACGTTTATTCCCATTTTGCACAAGAACAAGAAGACACTTATCATGAACACCATCAAACATAGATTTATTACAAGTAGCACAGATAATATCAGAATTCGCATTTGACAATGAATGCTTAACATCAACATCACAAACAGGTTTAACAACACGATTCAATTTACTCACTTTCCTAGGTTGGGCTTCTACTTTATTCTTCTTGTTCCTACTTGGTGGTTGCGAGATCCTATCATTCTTTTTATTGCCTAAAGGCTTTGATCTGCAATTACTAGTAGAACACTTTACTCCTGTAGAAGACAACACAGGTGTGTTAGAATTTGATGTTTTAGAAGACTCTACCTGTTGAGTCTTGCTCGAGGATGTGATGGGTTCAACAAACTTAACTTTCTTGACATTGTTCATTGGTGTGATAGCAATCTTCTTAGAACTATGTGTTATCGCATTAGGGCACGTATCTTGAACATATATGGCATACTTACAGGCAAAGTCTAACTCACTATCTAATGGTTATTTTGCCTTAGCAAGTTCGACTATTTCCTGAAGAATATTAGCATTTTCTTGAGTGTGCTTAATATAGTCTTATAACCTAGGAGGCAACGGTACTAAATCAAGCTTGAACATGCTTGGAGCAATAGTGGTGGCAGATGGTATTTGTGAAACATTTTCAACAATTTCTTTCCCTTTTATTTTTCGCAAATCGTTTTTTAATAATGTTATCACAAAAACCTTGTCTTGAATTTGAGCTTTTAAATCCTCATTTCCTACAGCTTTTAAGTTTAGTTTGTTAATTAAAGAGTCACACTGTTCTTTATGACGAACACATGTCTGTTTGATTGAGTCAAACTGATCTTTAAAAACCTGTTTCACATGATTAATTTCATTACAAAGACGCTCGTTCTCTGAAAGTAAGGTAGCCACACTATTTTCCAATTCCTCATTTATGGGCTCAAGATCACATTTATCATGATTAACATTCTCTTCCTTAGCATTCTTACTCAAAGATCTGATGGTATCCTTCAACTTACAAATGGTCTTGTCTTTGTCTTGTAGCTGAGCTTTCAAATCATTTATTTCAAAATATTCTTGAATTTCAACAGCATTATGATTAACACAAGAGTTATTGTTTTGAAAAACTTCCTATTTTGATTGCATTGACACTTCAAGAGAAATACAATGTTTTTCAAGTTGTGAATGATTTTTCAAAAGAGCATTATAAGCTTGTTTTGATTTGGTAAGCTCAACATCAAGATTCAAACACTTTTCACACGAATCACACTTTTGTATTTTCATATTCACAATATCATTATTCAAAAACGTAGAATTCATCACATTTAACATTACTTCTTGAGACATGATTTTATGTAAGAGTCGATCAATTTCCAAAAGAGTTTCTTTTTCAGCAATTTCCAAACATTGTTTATCAACTGAAAACTGTTGAACAGCCGTTTCCATTTGGTCAAAAACTGTTTGTACTTCCGTTATTTCATTTAGAAGATCTTTATCAAACACATTGAAGATGTCTTTTAAATATTTTAGAAATGGAATAATTTCATTGTTGAAAACAGTTTTAGTATGCTCAAAACCCCATTCACCTTCTTCAAGAGCATTCGGTGTGGTCCTCTTCTTCACAACAGAGTCAAACTGGGTGAGGTGGAATTTGAGCTTTTTAAGGCTTGCATTCACCAAACTCACCTTAGGTAATTCACTAGGAACTTCCATTATGACAGGTGGTGTGTAGGAAGATTCAATGGATGGATTGGATATACGTAACCAAAATGCTTGTTCAGCCGATAATTCTTGTTGTGGAGTAAAACGTTTCCCAAAATCTTCAGTTAGTCTATTTAACTTTTCATAATCAATAGGTTTATGAGAAATGTTTTGTTTAACAGTTTCTGGATCCTTTGCTTTTTCAGACATTTTTGATCGACTCTCTTCTTCCAAAATCAATGTTTCTTCATCATCAATCACAGGCATAGCAACATGTGTATTAGACAAAACAACACCATCATACAAGGTTGGTTTTAGCCGTTGAGCTTTCTTAAGATGAAACGGATTTTGATAACCTAGAGCTTGTTTGTGTGTATTATCATAAAACGCTTGAGGCTCAGTTAACATGTGCACTGTCTGAGCAGATTGACCCACTTTACAAATGATATTATCAAGTTCCTTAATCTTTTTTTCCAAATCAATTTCGTTTTCCTGGTATTTATCTTCCTTTTCTTTGGATTCATTTTTGAAAACTGAAAAAGTTTCTAATAAAGATTCCTTTTCTTTGATTTGTTTAGAAAGATTTTGCTCAAGTGAGTCAATTTGTTCTTTGAGTGCAAGTTTCTCCCTAATCATATCATCCATTTGAGAATCAATCATTTTTTCACGACTAAAATCAATATTAAGACGTTGTTCAAAAGTCTTGACCCTTTCCTTATATCTCTCAAGCTCAGCGGTTATTGATTCATTATTCTGTTCCTTATTAGCCTTTTCCCAATTATTTACATGATTAATCATTTGTTCTGACATTTGTTCAATCACAGATAAAATCATTGAATCTTGTTGTGCCTGTAAATTAGTATCTTGAACAGATGCCTGTTGTGTTTCTTGCAAATATTGAGAATATGGAATGATATTGCTATCACTAGATATCTCGTTATCTGTAAAATCCATAACATTTTATTGACAATATTAAGTCAACATCGAGCATTCATTTGTTAAATCAATAACTTCTATCGATCTTAATGTACCACCCCAATAGAGCTTAACTCTTGTAACCGTGTGTCAAAATATAAAAGACCTGCTGCTCCATTATCACGACGACAAGAAACTCAACCATTAGAGTTTTGTAAACCCTAAATCTTGTATCTTCTTGTGCTCTTGTTTCCTTCATCATTCATTTCATACTAGGTTCTCATCAATTCCAACGATTAAACTCACCAAAGCTAGTTAGGAAACATTATAGATCCACCATTCCTGTTTTTATTGAAATTTGGGTTTGCAATAAAAAAACCCTAATCTTTACCAAATCAGCCCTATCACCTTAAAACAAAAAATGCAATCTTTCTTTTCATCATTGAACACGATACCAAAAAACTTATAGATCATAGCTATCAGAGCCACCAGGCTCTGATACCATTGTTGGAGGTTGCTATTATGACCCCTGAGATCGTTATTAAGACTTATCTAGGATAATAGAACCATCAAACATACTACTATGAAGCGAAATATTAACTATAAGAACAAATGATGGTTAACAAGGTTTTTTTATTAAACGTTTCCCTATTACCCCAACTATAACTTGGGGTTACTAACTAACTATAATCTAACTATCTAGCTAAACGTGTACACACACACGCTTACTATTCGACTCTTATTGAGTACACATACTTTTTTGGATGCTTAAAACAATATGACTGGACCTCCTTTTATCGCATAAGAGTCAAGGCTTTTTCATGGAAAACTATTAAAAGATATTAATGAGTAATTTAATTTAAAATATCATCTTTATCTCTTGTTGACCAAATCTTTATTTTCCTCTAACAGATTTGTAGAATTATCTTCATTGAAGTACTTTTGTCTTTTGTTTCATCTTGTTTATTCGTGTGTTTTGTCTTATCACTCAAATATAATTCCCAAACAATCTTCACCTAGTTGTAATGACATAACAAATAAGCAGAACTTTCCCTAAGGTTAATATACGAAATAATGGAAAACTTCCCTTAAGCTATCAAGGATCTAACAAGTTGCAAATCAAGGATATATGATAACATAGGCGGGAATATTCAAACTAGAATCAATTTTTTCATAACAAGGGTTTTACCAACATTCTACCACAACTCCAATATTATTTGATCAAAGATAATACGGTTACATCCATGAACTGTAACAGGGATCAAGGGAAAGCCTTGATTCTAGGCTACACCAACTCTATCATGTAGCCGAGCTTTCAAATCGTTGATTTCAAAATATTCTGGAATTTCAACAGCATTTTGAGTAACACAAGATTCATCGTTTTGAAAAACTTCTTGTTTTAATTGCATTGATACTTCGAGAGAAATACAATATTTTCAAGTTTTGAGTAATTTTTCAAAAAAATCATTATATGGATTGTTTTGATTTGGGAAAGCTCAACCTCAGATTCTAAACTTTTACACGATTTCACACTTTTGCATTTCCATATTCACATAATCATTATTCAATGACATAGAATTCATCACAGTTAACAGTACATCTTGAAACATGATTTTTTGTAAGAGTCGATCATTTTCCAAAAGAATTTCTTTCTTAGCAATTTCCAAAACATTGTTTATCAATAAAAGGATGTGAACATCCACTTCCATTTTGGTCAAAAAATGTTATGTATGCCGTTATTTCATTAGAAGATCTTATCAAATCATTGAAGATGTCTTTAAAGATTTTAGAAATTGGCAATAATTTCATTGTTAAAAGCAGTATTTGTTATGCTCAAACCCCCATTTCACCTTCTTCAGAGCATTAGGTGTTGTCCTCTTCTTCACATTATATCAAACTGGGCGAGGTTTTTGGGGGGGTAAAATTTTTTACAGATTTTTAAGGCTTGCATTCACTAACTCACTTGGGTAGTTCACCTTTAAAGGAAACATCCACTATGAGACAGGTGGTGTGTAGGAAGATTCAATGGATGGATTGGATATACGTAACCAAAATGCTTGTTCAGCCGATAATTCTTGTTGTGGAGTAAAACGTTTCCTAAAATCTTCACTTGGTCTATTTAACTTTTCATAATCAATAGGTTTATGAGAAATGTTTTGTTTAACAGTTTCTGGATCCTTTGCTTTTTCAGACATTTTTGATCGACTCTCTTCTTCCAAAATCAATATTTCTTCATCATCAATCACAGGCATAGCAACATGTGTATTAGACAAAACTACACCATCATACAAGGTTGGTTTTAGCCGTTGAGCTTTCTTAAGATGAAACGGATTTTGATAACCTAGAGCTAGTTTGTGTGTATTATCATAAGACGCTTGAGGCTCAGTTAACATGTGCACTGTCTGAGCAGATTGACCCACTTTACAAATGATATTATCAACAAATGGTGACTCAGACATCAGTTGTGTAGGAGCTTGAGGTGATTGATAAGCAACTTGTGGAATTACTTATGGTACAGTCGAGGTTTGATGATTCATTTTCTTGTACTTCTAGTCTATACTAAGATAAATAAGTAAAAAAGTTATAAACTTTATGGTTTTTAAACCCTCAAAAAGTGAAAACTTTTTGATGGATTCAAACCAAACTACACGCCTAAAAAATGAGTAACAAACGCACACAATACCTTCACAAACACCCCATGGCTCTTGATACCAATTGTAGAATAATCTTACACACGTATGGAATGATTTCCTTGAAGTTTTAGAGAGATAAAGATGGTTGGATGAACACTTAGAGAGAGAAAGAAAATATGGAATATTAGATTAAGTGTAAATGAGAAAATAAACAACCAACACCCTCTCCATGTGTGAAGAGGGTTTATATACCTAGCATAACTGGCCATTGGGCTTATATTATGGGCTTACATTGTGACTTTGGCCTGGTTAGCTTACTAACTTATCATAACAACTTACTACGAGCTATGACTAATTATATTAGAAGTGACCGATACTTTTTCGTATTTCTAACAGGCTCATAATGAGGCAATTAGAGAGTCTCCATGGGTTATTCTTGGTGATTTAATGTAACTTTATATGCAGATGAGTGTTCTAATGGGTTAATAAGGGATTGTGGGATTCAATACTTCAGAAGATGTATTGAAGTGTTGGGTATGGAAGATTTATCTATGAATGGTACGTTTTTCACTTGGATTCAGAAGAGAAATAATCCAGAGTTGGGTGTTTTAAAGAAGCTGGATAGAATTATGGGTAATTCTCATTTTTTGGACAAGCTTAGTGACGCTTATGCTAGTTTTCTTCCCTTTGTTTCTTCTGATCATAGTCCCGCTATGTTAACTTTCCCTGATGTGGTTGGAAGGAAGAAGAGGTCTTTTAGATTCATGAATTATTTAACTGAGAAGAATGAGTTTCTTAAGGTGGTTGAGGAACACTGGAATTCCCCTGTGAGCGGATTTGCTATGTATATTCTTGCCAAAAGACTCATGAGTTGAATGTCAAGAATGGTAATGTGTTTGATAAAGTCAGGTTTTTAAGAGAAGAATTGAAGAAAGTTCAAAGAGAGCTAGATAAAGATCCTGGTGATGCCGTTCTTAGGGAAGAGGAATTATTATATTGTGCGGCTTAAAAAGACGATGTTATAGATGAGGAGAAAGTTCTAAAGCAAAAGTCTAAAATCAAATGGTTGAAGGAAGGAGATCATAATAGTGCTTACTTCCATAAGGTTGTTAA
>BQNB010147255.1:4856-16463 GCA_026074375.1 Tanacetum coccineum
AGTATTGAATCTTTCTAACACATAAGTATTAGATTCATCGTACTCAGCATGTTCTCATTATCGGAACGTCTCAAAGCAGACAGCACGATAAGAGTGAACCAGTGAGTTACTATCTCACCGATTGATATAGAAAATTGATTTGAAAATCAATCTTTTCTATATCAATCGGTGTATCACTTACAAAAATTGTTTTTGTGACACACCGAGAGTGTTTATCATTTCAAAAATTCACTAACAACCGTTGATCCATTTCCTGGAACAAGTTTGATTCTTATAGAATCGCACCATCGTTTCTTTCCAGTTGTCACAAGTTTGATTCATAAAGAATTCGCACAAGTTACCTACCATGAGATGTTTGAAATCTTGCGTCAGCAGGATTTCCATCTTCATTGAGAATGAAATCACTCTATGTTCGAGGCAAATCACAAGATAATGCGTAGGACTCATAGTTTATATCTTGTAGATTCACATTGGTGACGTTAGCAAGCAGAATTTGACAAGTTTCCTAAGGAATCTATGGATGCTCTCTGTTGCTCCTAAGACCTCCAATATGCACTTTGAGATTTTAGGATCGGAGGCTGGAACTGATCCACCTTTTCAATAGTAACTAACTCGGAGTGAGAAAGTAATAGAAATGAGTGTAACCCTCTGTGAATTTTTGACAACAAAGTCTTTGACTTTTGAGTGCCTGGAGGGATTGTGCATACGTCACTGGGTCCATGACAAATCTTCATGTCAACAACACCTGATGGTTTTTATGACAGCATATGTATTGACCCAGTTTCTGCCTAAGTGTATGGAGGGCTTCTTTATTTTCACCCTTTATCCTTACATTTCTTTTTCATTCTTCAACCCCTTCAATGCTTACCAAGACTTCATAACTAACACCTTGTTGGGTTTGTTCCAGTGTTAGCTCCATCTCAGTCGGCATTATTCCCTATTCTCACATTTTCTCCTTTTTAATCATACCTAAGGACTTCTACACTAAACATGGATATCCATGGGTAAATCCCTCGCTTAATATCTTCATAAGATTAAAGAACATGTCGTGTTTTGGGTATTTCATCACGATCCTTCCAAGAACATTGAAAATTCAATCAAAGTTTTGAGTATAAATATCAAAAGATTTACACTTTGAGAGTTTTTCATCATCACTAAAGCGCCCCCATAAACACGTGCATCGTAATCGTAGTACATGCTAGTTGTGGAGTATGCATTGAGTCCTTTTATTTAATTCACTTCTGTCAATATACATTAAGTCCAGGTTAATCACATTTTCTCCCCTTATCCAAAATGTTAATCCCTTGATATTTTGGATATCAATTGATTAACCGTTCGGGGACAAAATGATATATGCTAGCAGATTGGAACATGTTATTGCTCCCCCTCAACGTTTGAGGGTTTATAAGACAGTGCTGAGTATAATAATTTGAAAGATTTTGAATTTACTAAGAAATTCTTGAAAATTTTGTACTCGAGCACTCCTTATTATCACCATTAAGTCTACACTTTATATATTCACAAGATTATTATATACGAGGTTTGACCTGAATGATGAGAACATCATATGATAGAATCATATGGTTCTTTTGACGCAGCCGTAGGTCTCCTTTGTACAATCTCCCACCAACGAACTTTCTAAGCTCCTCATTAACCTTCTTTCTTTCAAGAGGTTGTCAATCTGATCTTTCTCTGTTCACGCACTCTTCAGCGTTGCTTCAACTTTCTTTCCAAGTTATGAAACGTCCTTGGCTTAAACTTCGAGGATGAAAAACTTCAGATACATAATAATTAGCATGTGAGGTTGTGTGTCGTGTTGAATGTCTTAGCTTCCCCCTAAACCAGCATCAAGCAGTCTTGATGTATAAAGCCCAGATATCCGAAGTGCACAATTAACTCGAAACCGCAACACCAAAGTCAATTAAGTCCTGGATGAGCGCATTTCTCTCTTCAGGATAGTCATGATTTAAATTGTAACACCAAAGTCAACTAAGTCCCGGATATCACAATTATTCCTTCTTAAGTAGTCGAAATGGAAACACCTAAGTCAATTAAGTCCTAAATGTACTCATTTCTTTCTGCAGAATACTGACTAACTTAAGGAAACATCATACCTATGTGAACCTCTTTTATCACATATTTCTACTTCTTTTAAGAATAAGCTTAGTGATTAACCGTTTAAGGAAGCCTTTATTGAATCAGTAACCAATCTTCTCACGCTTAGAATAAATCTTCTTACAACACTTCCCCCTAGTATCTTAAATGATGCATACTTAAACTCACAAGATATCTCTACCCTCATGTAGTTGAAATAGTGCACCCGAAAGTAACAAGTTAAACACTGATTTTCTCTGCGGTTATGACATTTGTCTTCCCGGAATGACCTAAAATAAGAATAGGTTATGAATTCTATCACGTGTACTCATTAACTTTCTTGTATATCTATTCCTTCCCCCTTGCTGGTTTCGATACCTCGGAATCAGCAAAACCTAGTACGCACATATACTCGAGATCGTGTTCAAAGAATTGATAAGCTTAAATCTATTCCGTGAGAATTAACTTCAAGGCATTTAAAACTATGAAAGTATTTCCAAGCATTCCTAAGTCTTTTACAAACTATGAGGTGTTGGCAATATTGATCGTCTGTAGTTTAAAGCCTGAATTCACTAAGTCTCTAAGTCCATAAAGATTTAAACGAATGACATCTAAAGCACTTGAAGTTAATATAAATTAACTCCCCTTGAAATTGTTATCCGTCATTATCCAAAACTTTATCCATTATTTCATGACTTATTTTGAAAGACCATTTTACAAGATTGTTTGATGACGATTTCTCCCCCTCAAATAATGACCCGTTTTCTATTTAAAGAGCTGTTGTCATTGTTTGAGAAGTCGAATTGTCTTTGAAAAATCTTTTTGTGATTACTGAAAACACTGATTCATTATGAAGACAACTTTTTACCAACAAAAATAAGATTTCTCTTATTTTAACACATAAGCGCACTGAGACGTACACTTATGGAATATAGGAAGCACGGGTTGTGATGCAAAGTAATCACAAGCCTTTGCATGGTCATAAAGTAGACCATGCCCGAGAATAAATTCCCGTTGTTAGGAACAACTGTCTTTTAGACGACATGTTTTCCTCAAGGTGAAAAGCGGGTTACTATCTGAAATAATAGCAAGCCATATGACATGTTTTGAAAAACATTTGAACTTTTGCACGAACTTTATTTATGTCCACGTGTCTTTATTGAAAGACATTTCTAGGGACGTAAATATTATCGTTTGCAAAAGACATGCCATTGAAAAACTTCTTTTTGTATTTTTCTCATTTTTTAATTTTGTATTTTGTTTTTATAAAGGTTTTATAAAATGAAAATCTTTTTGGTTTTTCTGATTTTATATTTTTCTCTTTTGTTTTTATAAAATTTTATAAAAATAAAAATAAAAATAAAAATAAAAAATCTTTTTGTGTTTTTATGATTTTAAGTATTTACTTAGGATACAAGAAGATTTCTCTTCTTTTGAAGATAAAGCGCACTGAAGCGTACACTCTTCTTTTCTTTGAGGAGCGGGGCCTGAAGTGTTGTCTACAGACACCATTATCATGAAGCACGGGTGTTGATCTGAAGTAATCAACAACCATTGTCCTTGTTCATCATACATAAATTCCTGGAACCCTTGGTTTCTGATATATCACCTTTTTCAGCAAACAAACTCCGAGTCTTTCCTTTTCAGGATTGCAAAATGTACCTGCACTTAAGTTAAGAGTACCTGCACTGACATTGAGAGTTTGATCGCATTTATAAGGGTTAGTGATACAATCATTTGAACCATTTGGGAGTTCACAATCAACCTTTGTTGTGCTAGATGTGAATGTCTATCCAGTTGGAACCCACTTAAGACCAGCAGTGTTAAAAATTCTACCCGTCAGTATCCACCTAATGTCGTTCCAGTTAGATCGAGTTTAAGCGTCCGCCCTCCTCCCGCTCAAACTGCGAAGGCGTATTAGTCTACCCATATTTTTAGTATGTTTATTATAGACGTGTAATATCTTTGGTATGATTATATTCACATTAATCATCCTAGTTGTATCTTTAGAGGTAGATTAGTCTTGGGCTTAAGCCTTATCTTGTATCTATATACTAGTTTTGATGCCCGTGCACGCACGAGGCTTAGACATTTTACTTTTTTTACAGCATATGTATAATTTTTTTATTTTTTCCTGTTTTATAAGTTATGTTATAAAGTATTATCGAAATCATATGCAGAGAATAGACTCATTAATTTTTTTTAGTAGTATATGATTTTGAGGATAATTAGTAATTTTTTTTCTTTTGATTTACCTGTTTTCTGACTCGACATTGTGAGCCAACTAATCACAGCGAAACTACCCTTTTATGTACCCCGGAGTCGGCTCTAGTGAACCTCCGAGGCCACATGGGGATTAATTTTCTCCTCGTTATATTCGAACCATTGACTTTCACTTTTCAAGACTGGTATTCTTATTGTTTGGTATGTAGTTGATATTGTATATGTTTTATGATTATAGCTGCATGAGTAAGTCAGCTATACTTAGGATTGATGGTCATACTTTGTGTTAAAACATGTAAAACTTTAGCTTCGCAATTAAATTTAAGAGCATCAAGTTGAGCTATCAAAAGTTCGCAAGACCGTCAATTTTTATAGGAGTTATTTAAAACTAAAGAACTCAAATAAGTATTATGTTTCGTGCATACAATATGTTTTGGTCAAACAAAGATTTACATATTGTATTTCAATACATATACAAATGTAAAAAGAGTTTTACCCATTTTCCTGTTATCAACACATCTCTAAAATATAAAAGTATCCCAAGATTGTTGTATATGATTTATAGGCATACACACATGTTAATGAAATAAAGGCTTTTTAAGAAATTCAATTGTTAGAATTTTAGTACGTATTAAACTAAAAGAAAATAAAATGCAATTCTTCCAAACCCATCAATGAATAACTAGAAAACATTTTTTCTTTATTTACGATAATTTATGTGCTACACTGTTTTTCTCTTTGGTTGTACAACATGATTCTTTTTTCTTTATTTACGATAATTTATGTGTTTCGGTGTTTTTCTATTTGGTTGTACAACATATTTCAGACCGACAATGAAAAATCTATCAAAAAGTTTTTGGGTAGATTTGGGATGTTATTAAATAATGTTAGATCTTTGTTGGAAGTAAGAAATTGTTTGCGTTTATTGTATTTTAAAATATAAAGTTTAGGGGTATAAAGTTTAAGGGGTTATTTGTTTATTTTTTAAAGTTATAATAAAACTTGTAAATTTATAAATTTACACTTAACTCCATATGATTTATTTAAAATTAAACCACTAAAGTTTTATTAATTACCTTCTCTTTTTTTAAGTTTTTGTTTTCACAAATTTGACACATATGTTTTTATGTGTTTTTTTCTTCATAAGATTTCTCTACCAATTTTTTTTAATTTTGACCAAATTGATTCAATTTTGACTTTTTATTAGCCAATTAGATCGCACGATTTTGCCTACGTGGCAAAATCAAACGTTCTGATTGGTACAATTTTTTTCCTCGTAATCTCATATAAAACTCCGAAATGATGTAATTATTTTATTATATAAAAGATATCAGGAATCAAATAAATCTTCAAACACGCATTTCACTATCCATTCAAGATTATTTTCTTCGAGAACTGATATACGGTGGATGTGAGATCAGAAAATGATTTTTGTGAATACAAATTGAAGGTTGCAAAAATCAAACCAATAGAAAAAATAAAAAACCTAACCTCCTTCAAAAGAAAACCAAAACAACAATTGAAATAAACGAGTTAGAATTTACCCCGCGCGTTGCAGCGAAGACTAATTTGTTAATGCATTGTGTTTGCAAAGCGGATTTTTTGTTTCCATTTTTTTTATTTGTTGTGACTATTTTTTTTTAAATTGTGTTGTTTTTTTTTTGTCTTTTTTTAGAAGAAAGTACATGGGCCTATGTCTTTGCTTGGACTTAGGTAAATGGACATTAGTGAGAGCCCAACAGTCACGCCACTGTATTAGGCCAACAATAGCCCACTAAGAAAGTGGTACCTATTTTGTCGTCTTCTATCATGCGCTATAGTATAGAATAGAATAAAATTGTACGTATGTCAGAAGCATTGCAATATTGGGCTCGTTTTGTTCGCAATTCGAAGATCTTTCCACGGGTATTTTTTTATCTGAATGAATCGGTAGATATGTGTTATATATTTGAGAAATAAAGTTTATTATATAAAAAAGTCGTAAATAGTTAGAAGTTGAGGGTGCGTTTTGTAATTTTTTATATTTATATTAAACTTCAACATTTTTTATAAAATCGTGCATATGTTAAAAGCATTGCAATATTAGGCTCGTTTTGATCGCAATTCGAATATTTTTTCGATGATATTTTTTATCTGAATGAATCGGCAGATATGTGCTATATATTTGGTAAATAAAGTTTATTATATAAAAAAGCGTAAATAGTTAAAAGTTGAGGGTCCGTTTCGTAACATTTCATTTATCCTCATTTAAGTTTTTTTTAATTTGGCCCAAGTTTGGCCTAATGTCAAAACGAAATCGTCGTCACCAATTTTAGGATATTGTACAATACAATAAGAATGAATTGGTGGATATGCGTTATATATGTGATAAATAAAGTTTATTATATAAAAAAGTCGTAAATAATTGAAAGTTAAGGGTACGGTTTGTAGGTTTTTTTTCTATTTATATTAAATTTCAAGCATTGCAATATTGAGTTCGTTTTGTTCGCAATTCGAAGATTTTTCCACGGGTATTTTTTGATCTGAATGAATCGGTAGATATGTGTTATATATTTGATAACTAAAGTTTATTATATAAAAAGTCGTAAATAGTTAAAAGTCGAAGGTCTGTTTTGTGGTTGGAAATTTTTTTTAACTTGGACCAGATTTTGGGTTAACTCACTGTTTGAGCAATGTGTCAGTGTCACACAAATTGGTATATAGTCTAATCTAATGAAAGTTGACTTTGAACTTTATCATGAAAGTTGAAAAAACATAAACAAAATGCTTCGTTATTTGAAGACTTTGAACAATATCATGAATAAAAGATATAAGTGTCGTTGTCTTGACTCGATCTAGTTTGTCCATCAGCATAGTTTCTTTTTCTTATGGTTTCCTTTTTGTACATTTGCTTTATCAATAACGCAAACACTAACATGTTAAAAACAAGATGCCTCTTTTGTCACGATACAAGTATACAACAAACATTAGAGAAAATTATTATCAATGAAAATTTCAAGTTTCGTTGTTGACAATGTCAATGAATGCGGTAAAAACAGCGATGGCGGAAGACGTGCTAGTGAATACATTGCACATACGGAGTGAAACTAGATGGATGCCAGAGCGTATCAAACGCCACACGGAAGGTGGTAAGATGGAAAAATGTCACTTATAAACTAAAACATAATCTCTGTAGGTAAAATGGATTAATGTGGCAAGGCTTAAGGGGACAAGTATATGAAAGGTTAAGGCTTTAGGCAACAACAGTTGTGGATGGTAACAAATCTTAAGTTTGAGGAATAAAATGAGACCACATATTAAATGTGAAATTGATCTACCTGAAGCAAAAAACAAAACCAAGCTATGTGATATGATATGTAATGGTGAATGGAAATTATCTAAACAGTGGACCAGAAGTCACCCACAACTTAACTCTATTCCTATTCCTAACTTTGTGGAGTGTGATGATAAAGTAATGTGAGAAAATAATGAAGGTGAAGTGGTAAAGTTCAATTAACAATATGTGGAAAGACTGGATTCAGAGAGATGAAAAGGTGGCATGGCACAGAGTAGTATGGTTCTCTTAGTGTACACCCAAACACTTCTTTATACTGTGGCTAACTATCCTTAAGAGGCTATCTACACAGGACAAAATTGCTAAATGGTTCCCTGGGAGGAATGCTATTTGCCCTTTGTGTGAAGAATGTCCTGACTCTCATAATAATCTTTTCTTCAAATGCTCATATTCTGAAAAAATATGGACTGGAATGAGAAAGAAGAGTAATATGAATGTTATTAATAATGATTGGGAGGTCACCCTAAGAAGAGTGACTGAAATGGCTTGTAATAATTCCATCAGAAGTGTTCTGAGAAGGTTAATTCTTACTGCATGTGTATACTACATATGGGATGAAAGGAATAAAAGACTGTTTGGCAACCAGAAAAGCTCCTTACAATCATCACTCATATAAGAATGAAGCTTTCTAGCCTAAAGGTGAAGTACTCTGCTTAAGTAGCTAATGTAAACAAAGAATGGCAAATAACTTTGAATGGAAGCAATGCAAATGAAGAACTAATGAAAAAGTGGATTGATTAAAGCTGTGGGGTGAAGTTTCTCTGCTCTACGTCTTTCTGCTCTAGTTAAGGACTGTTTGGGAACCTATTTTCTTGAAATTTTGATTGGGATTCTTACGAGGACTGCTACATTGTGAAAGTAGTATGCTGGATATGGCTTGGATATCTAGTAGCAGACATGTAAGAATCTTGCAGAGGGCCTAATATCTTGATGATAAGAACCTTTCCTTGTCTTAATCCTACTGTGTCAATGAGCTTATTGAACAGTGTGCTGTGTAGACTTTGTTAAAGGCTACACAAGGTTTCCTGCTGTGGCTGTAGGCCAACTTGGTGATGCCAGGGCTGTTGATCCAAGTTGTTGGGTAACAGTCATGGAAATGTAGTCAAGTGGTATTGTTTCCCCGAGTAACTCCTAGCCATTTTGTGATGCCAACATTGAAAATGTAGCAATTTGGTGGTGGATCTCAGTGAGAACAGGAGTTTTATCCTTCCCCTTGTGATGCCTCTTATAAGAGCCTCTATGCTAAGTTGGCATATGTAGGGTGTTTGTAAGGGGAAATGTAGCAAGGGAAGGGAATTTCTCCATGGTTGCCTAGTCTGATTCTAAGTCACACTGACTTGAGAATTCAAATTAGATGAATGAGATGTTTGTTTGGTATAATCTGGTGCTTAGTCAGAACATGTATGTTGTCTGATATCCTTGTAGTTAGGATGTGTGATGTATTTCTTCATTTGTATCAAGGATTGGGCATGTCCAATTTTCTTTATAAATTTGTAATCATCTCTTATCGGTAATATATAATTTACCTTTTACAAAAAAAACTAAAACATAATCGTTGAACATTAAATAAACTCGTTTAACAAGTGATGTTACAATCATTGTGAAGTCGTCCTATACCTTAAACCCATACACATCAACTAGTTGAGTTTCTAGGTGCTTTTCAGTTGTTGCTCGTGTCAACATGTCGTAACATAGATTTCTTTGATTTATGTCAATGAAAACATAATTCCTAATTTAGGGTGCGTTTGGTTTGTTGATGGGTTTAGATTTGGATTTAGATTTGGTTTTGGATTTAGATTTGGTGTAAGGTTTTGATTTGATGTAGGAGAGATAAATTAATATATTTTAATACATAAATAATATTATATACGAATATAATAATAAAATTTATTAAGCATTAGAGAGAATCAACTAGTGGACCCATCAAAAGTTGCTATACCCACCTTTAAGATCGGGATGATGACAGTGGACATGATGGACACAAATTTTCTTTCACAAACTAACCAAACACCTATAATTAATGCTAAAGTTACTCCACCCCTTCAAAAGTCATCAAACAAACACGCCCTTATTTTTAAGACGTTCTGTTGTGGATGGTCTTAGGTGATGAACCAATCTGACACCAACAGCCGTCATCCCCAATTTTAAATCTCCCTTCAATCCAAATCATCCTTTTCGTAAATCAATTATCCATGGCACCTAATTTTCGTAGCAACGCCGCGGATCACGTGCGCCTGTTTTCCAAACTATTTTGTAACCAATTTCCCCGATTACTACAAACTTCTAAGGATCTCTGGAGTCTGTGCAATCCCTATGGAACAGGTGGAGGATTGTTTTTATCCCTAATCGCATTCTCAAAAAGGGCTGGGTAACGATTTGCCTAATGTTCGCTTCATTAATGTCGATACGGGGATAGACATAGTAAGGAACTTTATGTACATCTTTTGGATTGGTCGTTGGCATTTGTTTTGCCTAGATGCTCGGTTCGAAAGTCCCGGCTCACTCACACGGCCAAAAACTAAACCCACATATGGTATGTCTTGTTGCTACATCCTTTGTCTCCGCTTGTGAAAGGTTTATCGGTTCCCTCTTTTCAGTCCAATTCGTCACCTGCTCTGGTTTTGGATGATTCATGTTTGGTTAATAGAGATCTTGACTACTTTGTGATGGGGGAGGTTCGCCAATTCTCTTCTATTAATAATTTATACGTATTGTTGGCTAGTGAAGGTTTCATAATGTTTTGATTGACTACTTGGGTGGTCTATGGTTCATGTTAAAAACTAGGAATCTACCAGATAAAAATTTAAACTGATGAAGCATGTAGGTGTTTCTCTTCAATGTTTAGTTGCTTATGCCGTTCCTCAACGGATCTTCGGTTGATAAAGAACGGGTTGTTTGGGTAGATATGAAGGGGTGCCTTTAAAATGCTTCTGGTCTTGCCCACATTCTATAAAATCGGTCGAATGGGGTGAGGTCATGGAAATAGAAGAAGGCAATGACGATAACTTTGCTCGGAAACGTCTCTGCATCAAGACATGTTGGCCGGATAATATCCTTGAAAGCTTTATGATAATCGCTAAAAGGAAGGTTTTTTGGGTTCGTGCTAAGGAACTTTTTGTTTGGTCTCCGTCTTTTTTAGATGCTCCTGTAGTGGTACAATGTTCTGATGATGAATCTGTTAAAGGCGATGTTGATAATAATGTTCCGAATAATGTGAAGGACGAGAGTGACATTGAAGCGGTTTCTGATACTTATTTTGGTGACAACGCGGATGAACAGGAGTGTGGTAATGTAAAGGATCAGCCAGATAATGGTAATGATGCTTCTTATGATCCCTTTAACATCTATGGTCTCCTTAATAAACGAGATAAGGTAGTTGATAAAGCTAGCACGGGTACGAGCATTCCGTATCCCCCTGGTTTCACACCTGACAAGGCTACTCCCATTCAGGTCGAGCATGATGAGAATGATGCTTCCCCCATTCGGTCCCACAGTAAGTCTGAGGATTGCAGTTCGCGTGTTTTTGAGGACGTGGAGAAAATCAATGTTAGTTTTCCTCCTGGGGGTGAAAGGAATGGAGTCATACGTAAGGAGGGAGGTTCTATCTTAGAGGTTCTTGAGGAAATGATTAAGGTCGGGCATACCATGGGATTTACTATGGACGGATGTACTAAGGATTTGGAGAACATCATTGGTTCGCAAGGAGATCACGCGGTTTTTCGATGAATTGTTTGTCCTTAAATATTCAAGGCCTAGGATCCAAGGCTAAAAAAGATTGGGTTCGGGAGTTAGTCACCAAGAATAACGTTAGTTTCTTGACCCTTCAAGAAACTAAAACGGAGAATATTTCTGCAATGGACGCAAAATTTTTATGGGGGAACTATCTTTTTGATCATACTTTTAGCGAGGCTCTTGGCAACTCAGGTGGCATTTTATGTGCATGGGACTCTAATGTT